>JARFTM010000455.1:0-10023 GCA_030278935.1 Trichoderma polysporum | reverse complement strand
AAATATCTTTAATATTAAATAAAAGCTTTTCATCTTATATTATTTTTTTATTTTTTATTTTATTAATAAATAAAGCAATAAATAAGTCTTTTAGTTTCATTTTTATTTTTGGGGTGCTGGATAACAAAACTGGGGTGCTGGATAACGGCTCCCTTAATTTTAGGTGGTTATAGAGGGTTAATAAGATATATACTGTATAATACTTTAATAAAGGTGGGCCTTATAGATGTTTATTGGTTAAAAATGGAGTGTTGTGCGAATAACGAATCGATGTTGTGCAACTAGCAAGACTGGAGATAAATTGTCAGCAGGCTTGTGCCCACCAGAGGTTAACAACCAACGTAACCATACAGAAGGGAGATATAGGGGACCAAAGGTTAGAATTGAATACATTTAAATACAGAAGACTTTGTCATGAGCTCGTTGCTAAGGAATTAATTTACGTATTCTGCAGGATCTTAATTCCTGCCTTCACACTCACCTACGTGGCGCTCTTGACACTAACCACTGGCGCATCAAGTTCACGCATGTATTACCAGATTGGTCTGTTTGTTAGGAGGTAAGCCAGGCTAAATCTTCAGTAAGATTTCCATAATAGTTGTGAGGATAAGAGTCTTCCAGACGCATGCTTAAGTTGATCGCTGAAAATTTGGAACTACCTGCGTTAGAGTAAGAAGTGCCCTTGTCTGTGTTTTATATCTTTTATGTCCTATAACGATCATAATTTATCTGGAGCGTTGTAAAGTGCCGATCAGCTTTCCCAGCGTGTCCCACGCCCCGGTTACATAACTGCTTTCTTCTTTTAGTGCTTTGCCTAAGGGCGGCTGTTTCCTTTGACCCTCCTATATGGCGTGCGATTTGTTCATGGGCCCAAATTCAGGCCTTTTTGCGAAGTATGCCATATGCATGTTGTTGTAGTGCCTCGGGCACCAATATCTTTACAACAGGCTACGATTCGCTCTTCACCCTTCACCCTTTTCACGCACAGATTTGATTCATGTAGACGATTTGGGATAGTCTGGGTCAGAACCTTTGAATAGTGACCGCGTATGTTGAGTGATTTTGTCTAGTAAATAAACCGTATAGGATACCCCCATAAAAAGAAGCCAATGATCATGCTATTATAAGACTAGGAAAACACCCAGTTCAAGGTGCTTTGAGATTTATAGGATAGAATTTGGACCAGAGAGGCGCTCTAGTTCTTCTCCTTCTCATCCGCAAGTCCCAGATTGTGTCGCTGAAGCTTCTGTACATCGGTGACATAGTTTCTCATCCTCCAGGCTGGGACACCCTTCTCATAAAGTTCGTCAAGCTCGGCAGGATTACGCTGAGAAGGCTCAGGCACATAAAAATAGGTCAGGACACAGACAACAATACCTGTGCCAAGGAACAGGAAAGCTGTCTTGTAGCCCCAGTTTGCCCCTTTGACATCAACTGATAGATTTGTTAATAGTATGTCCAAATGAGAGAAGGTAAATGAAGAGTAACTGACGCATAATAGGGAGTGAAGTGTTGAAAGTGAGTCCAAAAATGACAGAGCATCCTGCAGCGAGACCAGCAGTTCTGGCACGGAGCTTCTGGGAGGCGACTTCACCGACGAAGGCCCAACCCAGGCTACCAACTATTCAAAACTTTAGCATCATACTTATTGTGAGATCATCACTTGCCAAGAACATACGAGCAACGTTGAAGAAAGACCAGACACAGGCGACGAAGATCAGGAAGTTCGTCAGAGGAGTAGTCTTGGGTACGAAACCAAGGATGCCGACAATGAGCATAGTGAGGGTGCAGATACCGGCAGCGGTAACGACGACCATACGACGACCAAACTTATCAGTCAACAGAATTAGTAAGATAGATGTAGTCAAGGCGATGATAGCTGTTTTGCCACGAGTCAGTATTAGTCACACGGGTAAGAGACTATACTACAGCGTACTCAGGATGGTGGTGATCAAGAACGGGTTCTCAAAGCCACTCTGCTTGAAGAACAAGCTAGCGTAAGTATTGAGGAAAGAGAGGCCGGTGAGCTGCTGAGTACAGACGGGCAAGGCTGCACCGAGAGTGCGCCACTTGTTGGGACCCTGGAAACATTCGACGTACGATCGAATCAATTGCTTCAAGCCGCTGTCCTTGAGGCCGAGACTGTGAAGCCTACGTCGCTCCTCCAAGATGGTGTTCTTTATAATGGCATACTCAAATTCAACGTCATACCCTTCGACCTTCCCGTAGATACGGCGAAGGGAAGCCTTGCCCTTCTCATCGTAGTCTCGCTCAGCATAGTAGGCTAGATCCATCAAAATTAGTGTTGACTCGTATGAGTTGACTAGACAGCAAATTGCATTATCTTACCAGGGGTCTCGGGAACCCAGAGGAAGATGGGCAACATAATGCCGACGAAGCCCCATTGGGTTAAGATAGGAATCTTGTAGTTAAGAGGATCAGAGTCTTGGATGAGAGTTAGGACAAGGGGCGACAGAAAACTTCCGATACGGTTCCAGAAACCATAGGCGAGAATCATGGCGCCACGGATATTGGCCGGAGACCACTCAGTAACGTAGACGGGAAGGGTGGCTTGAATACAGCCGACACCAATGCCTGCCAAGAGCTTAGCAGCAGCCCATTCCTTCCAGTTACGGGCCAAAGTCTCAAGGGTAACCGACTATATTACCGTGGTTAGATTTATAGACAGATTAGATGGCGCGTCTGGCGGATTGCTTACTCCTGCAATGATAATCCAGAGCATGTACAGAGTCATCTTACGACCAATCCTGTCCGAAACCGGGTTAAGGAAAACCATGCCGATGAACTGTCCAAGTGACTGCATAGCTCCCCAGAGAGCAGTGTGCTGGGCGTTGAGAACAAAGGTATTGCCGGGGCCGGGGACACCAATCTGGTTAATGAAACCTTGATTGGCGATGACGTTTCCGTTAAGAACAGTTTGGTAACCATCTGCTCCTGCTGCAATACAAAGAAGATTGCACACAAGAACGGCCTAGTGGGGTTAACACATTAAGGTTCCAATGACTGCACAAATGCGACCCAGCCCATGATCATTATTTACCTTCCAGAATCGCCTGACAGTTGCCCACAGACCGAGTTTATCGAAGGAGGACTTCAAGATCATCTCGTTATCTTTTTGAAAAAGCTCTTCATTGTGAGTGACGACTGGAGCTACCTGGAGCTCCGATTTCTCGACTGGTTCAGTCATACCGCACTGTAATGTTCCTATATGAAGAATGTCTGAATGCCTTTTTGACTGCCCTGAAGTAATCGAACGCAAGAAAAAGAGACAAGCGATTGTTTTATAATAAGAAACACGTGGTTTACGCCTTTGAGCTGCGAAATGAGCTATAGCAAACAGGGAGTGCAATGCCAGGACGATATCCGGCGAGCTTGTAGAAATGTCGAAGACTAGGTCGTCAAGCGTCAAACTATCATGTACTCCAATGAGGCGCGTTTCAAGCTAAAGCTATGACTTCGAGTGCCCCAAGGCTCACCACCTAACCGGTTGCTTATGAGAAGTAGTCAGAGTAACTATGCTTGGGACTCTCTTAGCTTAGGACCATACACTGCAGATGTCTGGGGTAAGAACCGGACCCCGCCTCCACTCGGAGCACTTTGTTCCATGTCTCCATGCCAACGGGCATTAACCGTTTGTCTGGGGAAGCGCCTCGAAGATTCCTCAATCAGCTTTTTGGCTTAGAACCCCACAATTGCCCTGCCGAGGAAATCAGTTTCCACCTAGGCGCGGAGGCCCTCCGTGTCTCCCCAGGACCTGCTGCCGCCAAATGCCAACGAGCCAAACGCTAAAACCCTTGCTGGGCGCCAACAGCCAGAAATAGAGCCCTCGGTGGTCGCAGAATGTAGGCCGAGCTGTACAGTCCTTCGCCGAACTGGAAAAACGCCACAAGTCGATTAGGATCGGGAAACAAGCAATAGTGTGTAAATACTAAGCAGCGAGCTGTATAGTTCTAGATGCTTTGGGTCAGATATTTCGCTAACTGGCAAACCACTGACACGCGGTCTGTCTCCTCGATTGAAACAAATCCAGAACATCAGCCGCACACACCAATTGTTTCTGAGCATTCCGACCGATATACTCCCGAATTAGACAGACACACCATGAATCCCACTCGTAGCACTCATGACCATCCCAGCCTAGGCCCATTGACAGGAGTACATTACAATGATTTTGTCGTTCAATTTCGAAACATTCCATTTGCCACCATCCCCGGGCGATTCCGGCAAAGCCAACTGATTGAGGTCAACCACGCAAAGGGTCGTGACTGCACCGCATATGCCTACTCATGTCCCCAAGTCCCTCAGAATGGCGTTGCTTTTGGAGGATTCTTGCCAGGTGATCAGCCACGAGAATATAATGAATCTGAGTGCCTTGCAGTCATCATCAGCGTGCCCAAACAAGCATTGGTTAATGGGGCCAAGGGAGAGCAGGCGAAAGACTTGCTCCCCGTCTTAGTATATGTCCATGGCGGCGCATTCAAGGAGGGCGCTCACACGGGTGCCTTTTACGGTAAGTGTTCCGCTCCTGAGCATATTTTGAGAAATAGCAGAATGGCCTGTAAGGCAATGCTAATCATGCCCAATTCAAAGACACGGCGCGGATGACTGATATCTCTGTTCGAGACGGCAAGCCTGTTATTATGCTTAGCATCCAGTACGTTCTGGAAATATTGACAGCTTCCAAACTAAGAGGAAGAAGACTGGCTGACGATCTCTACAGTTACCGACTAAATTGGCTAGGTTTTCTGGCTTGTCAGGTGCTTACAGTTCCGCTCTCGACTTATTGGTTGCTAATTAACAATTGCTTAAGGATCTTATCGACGATGCAAAGAGATTTGGAGAGGTTCCTTGCAACTATGGATTTTACGATCAGCGGAATGCCTTTCTTTGGATTCAGAAGTATATCTCTGGCTTTGGTGGTAACCCCAACAATGTCACCGCCTTCGGCGAAAGTGCCGGCAGCATATCCATCAGCCTACACATGTGCTCAACCATTCCCCTCTTCCGACGTGCTATTCTCCAGTCAGGGACTCCAGCAGGCAATCCTCCGCCGGTAGATTTGAAGACAAAGGAGGATCAATATGACAGTATCCTAAAATACTGCTCTATCGACAAAAATGACCCTATGCGCCTATCCAAGTTGCGCGAGGTTCCGATTGATACTTTAATAAAGGCAGTCAACGACTTGAATGTCAACGACTTTGGACCTTGGGCAGATAAGAGCCTTTTCCCTATACCTCCTAATTACATGACGCAGTCAAGCTTGATAAGCAGCTGCTCATGGGTTGAGGCTGTGATCATTGGGGACGCAGTAAATGAAGTTCGAGTTTCTCCCGAGTGTACCGATTAGTGGTTTTTGACTGACAAAATAGCCTGTAGGGTTTCAACTTCTTAACCGGAATGAAGGCCGTTACTTTCGAAGCTACCAAAGCACACCTTGAGCAGCTTGTCGGCGCCGATGGTACTGCGCAGATTTTGAAAGCGTACAATATCTCGGACGATATTGATCCTAATCTATTCTGGACTAAAATTATGAAGCTCGGAGGCGATGCCATTTTTTCACGTAAATATATCTGGTGTTCAGGCTCACATGAAGCCTATTGCTAACTTCTTCTGGATAGAGGGCACTCATATAGTTGCAAAAGCTCTTGCCGAAACTCCTAGTAAGACGGTATATCGATATAACATCGCCCTAAGAAATCCATTCCCAGGATCCATGTACACAGAAGTACCTGGACACCATTTCATTGACTTACTTTATCTCTTTACAACGCTCTCCGACCGGTACCCCACTGATCAGCACCGCCGAATTAGTGAAGGGTTTGCTAAAAGATGGATTGCATTTGGAAATGGCGAAGCTCCGTGGGATGCGTACACAACTAGCAAAGAGTCGATTGTTGTTGTAGACAACAGGTATGGGTGGGTCACTGTTACGCGTGAGGAAGATAATGAAAAATATCGTGATAGCGAGGATAGTCAAAGAAGATATGAGGCCTGGGAGACTGTACACAGTGTACTAAGCAAGCACGGCGATAAAGCTCAGGATATATTAGATAATCTTAAGGCCCGATCTCTTATAGCTGCTACTAAGCAGTATAATAAATACAGGGACGGCTTAAAGAGTATACCTCCTAGCTTAGAAAGTATACTACAAAAGTAGCGCTTATAAAAATAAGCACCGCAACTTTGCGTAAGTAATCAAAGGTTATAGCACTCTTCCGTTATAAAATAGTACTTTTCCGCTATAAAATAGCGCCCTTTATGACGTTTCAATCCTTATGGATTAAAATCAGGCAGGTTCCTAAGGTAATAGACCTTATATAGGTTTATATTAGCAAGGAGGATAAAAAGTATTATAAAGCAATATTTAATTATGTAGCTAATAAACAAGCCGTATATATTTTAACCTTAATACTATATTAATAACTCTTTATTTAAATTATATAATAAATATAGAGACGTGTTATCAAGTATCCACGCAGGAGTAATTAACTGTTACGACCCAGTGCGGCGTAACAGGCTAATCCCTTATAAAAAGCGGGTTCCGTTACAGTAATTGCTACAATAGTGATTATTGGCCTAATCTTTTGCCTTGTTGGCTTAACGGTATAACGGATCGTTACATTAACATCTAAAAACACAGGCCTATATGGCTTGTATGGCTAAGCGCCGATTTCAGCAAAAAAAAAAAGATATTGCTAAATTTGTCAGAATAGGTAATACAAAGGAAGCGTGAAAAGGTGAAGAGGAGATAGGGAGTTATAGTTGATGTTATTGATTGCTGATCTAGTTGCTAGGAAGCAAGAATACTTTGTTATTATAGTCTTCCTGCTAGTCCTATGACCTAGCCCTTGGCTTCCTTTTGGCTCTGACAAATAGCTAGTTATTAATACAAAATTCAGATTTAAATTAAGATTTTATTTTTATAAACTTAATGACTTATTTATAAATATTATTAATAGCCTGCCTAACCTATAACCTATCCGCTAATATAAATCTAGTATAATAAAGGTTTGCCCTTTGGGAATCCGCTGTATTACTAACCTATGAATACGGTTCGTTACATAAAGTCCTTATAGTCTGTATTACCCCCCTGGCCCTGGTCCCTATATTCCTTTAATTATGCCAGCCCCTGCCTGCACTTAAGCCGCTCTCCCCCTAATAGATGCTATAAATGGTGACGACGCCCTTGATGATGATGGCAGTATCTTCAATAGAGCTAGTTACAGATATCAGCATGATCCGGCTAGCCTATACCGGGCTCTGAGCTCGGCATTCTCAGAGCTCGACTTTCCGATTGGCCACCAAGCAGAGGTTCAAATTCCCGAGCTAAATTCCCGAGCTAACGGCCAAATCAAACCTGCCGAGCAGTTATAAGTATCGTATCAGCGAGCCGGCCCTCCAAAGTCGTTATGGAGCACATAGTTCGGAGTTTTGCCAGCCACCAGAGCCTTCAGACAGCAATTTAATATCATCCGCATTTATCATGACCAAATGGCGGGTTCATTAACGAATGATCGATTGAATCAACAGAACTTGTAATTGCATGCTCAAAGGGCTATTATGATTTCATCTCTGTCGGCTGTGGGAAAGCTGAGAAAGCTGACAAAAGCTTATATGTAAGTATCCGGCTTTCTTGATAAGTATCTGATCTCTTGTCTTAGCAACCTATCATCTTTCTGCATCGTTTAATCGAGATGTGGTTATTCTACTCGCCATGTCTTCAATTGAAAGATGAGACGAGGTTGTAACTATCGAAAGTAGAAGTGCGATGCAGCTGTCGCTGCGCTGCGTGGTAGTCGATGCATTGCCAAATACTCCGAATCATGCGCCGCTGCTGATAGACGCTCCTGTAAATATGTTTCTTGATGATTTTCAAATTAAATGACTCGCCTGGCTGGCCACTCTTTTACTGTTTACATCTGCTATTCCCTCTAAGCACAAGCGGTAGGTCTTAGATCATGTAAAGCCCAGGCTGGTGCGACAAGCTGGGACTAGATGCGCCGGTCAATTCTCGGTCGGGACCATCCTTCCTTTAGTATAGCTGTTGCATGGTAATTTTGTGTAGGAGTCATACGTCTCTCAAGATGGGCGTCCGCAGCTACTAGACTTGATTTTCATCGGGCCGTGATGCAGTTCATTATGTGAGCATTCTTGGTCGGCTTGCCGGCAACGAACAGTTGTACACGACTGGGGATTCAACACCATTCATTACTGGAATTAGACTAGAATAATAATAGTAATACAAAATAGAAAATACACTATCGTAGATTGTGCGGAATGCCCTCAAAAAGGATGAGCCTTTACTTAGCCTTCACAACGGTGCTCATATTATTATTGGCTCTGTTATAGGGTATGGTGCCGGTTACTTCGATAGTGAAATCATGTTACGATTGCACCTTATCTCCGTTTATCTACATATGTTTTCTTTTGTTACGTTGAATTCGTGGATTACTACGACTTTGAATGCGAGAAAAGGCAGTCGGTTAAACTGCAGGTGTCCCTTATCTGGAGCACCATCTTTGTACTGCATACAATTGGCAAAGCCTTTCGATTCTCACATCACACCGCTATGCGGACTTGGTTTACATGAAGAGTAAGGTGTAGTCCCAAGATATATAATGAGGCCGCTAATTTAGGATAAGCCAAGTGTTATCGAATGTGCCTTGCATGATACATTTACTCCTCCCAGTCCACAGATGTTCGAAAGATCTGATTCCACGTACTTATGCTGCGTCATTGACCAGCTACTGGTAATTCTCACTATCTTGGACCCCATGTGTGAAAAATAAATCATGAATCTCGACTCGGAGGAGATATAAAGCTATTGTTTATTTTCTGAAACAGCGCGCTGGATTAATTGCAACAATTTGTCTGGTTGCGAAATAAATGGTGAATGGCCAGCTGAACAACGATCAACAATGATCTTATTTCCTCCTATCTGGATGAGCTTCTCCTGCAAGTCCGGTTTCATCATGTTGTCGTTCTCGCAGATAAGATAATAGCTTTGGATATCATGCCAAGGTTCATATGTTGCTTCAATATTAAAAGCCCTAACATTTGCGATCAGCACTATCATACAAAGTGACCGTAGATAGACTATGAACTATTAACATGCATACCTGATAGCATGAGGCTGAATCTCAGACACATAGTAGTTGGCTTCATTCGATGGCAAATCATTATAGAATAATTCTCGAAGATCACCTCCAGGTAACGCTTCATCTCCCTGTATCGCATTTCTTATAGGTAAAATTTCTAATTTGGATGTATGAGGAGCTACTCACCTTGATATTCCATGTTGACGGAAGCTGTCCTCCCCGGAAAGCTAAATAAGTTGAACCTTTTGGAATAATTAACGCCGGCATATAAATCACGGCAATTACACCACCGTTTAATCCTTGACGCTGCCGTATGCTCCGAGCGAGGCCATCGAGTGCAGAGGATCCTGGTATTCCTGCGTAAGAATGTAAGACAACGATACACTCACGGCCCTCGTGTACGATGCTGCATACGACCTGGCGAATTGTTTCGACATCATTATCATATATAGGCGGGTTATGTCCTACAGATGGTAAAGCTGGGGTGATGCACTTTAATTGAAGTTCAACTTCCACTTTTTTTGCAAGGGATTGTAGATGCAATGGCTTGTGCCATGCTCCATGAATAAGAATAATAACGGGCTGTGCTTGGTTAAGCATGATAACAGTAATACTATATTTTTTCTGATTGGTATATTGAACAAATTTCTGAAGTCTGCACCTGTGAGACATTTATATCTGCTCAAGAGAAAAATCTCATTGGCGGAATTCCACAATTTCAAGTCTTTCCGGTCGGCGTTTCCTTTTTTATGTTCTTAGAGTCCGAATGACCGTATAAAATTAACGTTCGCAAACAACCAGCCGCAATAGGGGTGCAAAAACAAGATAAATGATGAACCAAAAAAAAAAAAAAAAAAAAAAAAAAAAAAATCGGCAATACAAACTGTTAATGAAGGTAGCG
>JARFTM010000454.1:0-10112 GCA_030278935.1 Trichoderma polysporum | reverse complement strand
ACCAACCGTGAGCCATCGTGAGCCTATGCATCGTGATCCAACCGTGATCCAACTGAACGACTTACTATATAAGGAACCGTTCATTACGCTCATTAGATAGCTTAGATAGTCAGTCGTTAACATAGCATTTGAGTATTAGTATTCGGCTTCTACCCAATAACAGGCTACGTGACTAAGACAACCATTGCTCGATACCTTGCCCCATACTCTCTGCCAACATAAACCAGATCGCGGTTTATTACCTTGGGAACCTACCCTATACTAGCTTATAGGTCCGGATCGTCACAAATAGGCTGCAAATAGCTGTAAATTATATATAATTTAAAGTATGGTGATTTCTTAGCAGCATTAGGTTATTTAGTCTTGCAGTATAATAAGCTAGAACCAAACCTTAGGCCACCAGCTTTATATAATTATTATATAATAATCTATTAAGCATTAGCTAAATAAGGCAAAAGATTAAGCCAATAATTGCAATTATAGCAATTATAGTGATAGAACTAGCTATTTATAAGGGATCAGCCTATTATAAAGGTCTGGTTCGTAACACAACGGGTAATATATTGGAATGCGCGCTTTGTGCAAATGGAGCTTTGCGGAGATTGAGTTAAAATGCCTTGTTTTATTACAAAAGAGATGGCTGTAAGAGCCTCTTTTATAGCTATTCGTTAGTTAAAGACCTGCTTAATTGAGCAGGCTATTAATGCCTCAACACGCGATATTTGTTTCTTTATAGGAGGTGCAAATGAGTGATGTGCTCTATTGAGCATATCATGCATAGTGCCATCAACATAATATATTACAGTTATAACGACCAACACAAGGTCTAGTGTCTTTATAAAGATAAATTCGTATTATTAGACCTATTATTGTTAGCTTGGACAATATATCTAGTTTCTGGGAAGCGCTTTGTAATATAAACCTCTAGGTGTCGTGGGATACAATTATGCTTGGTAGTACTCGTAGTATGTCGTCAAGGGTAGGATCCTTTGTTTAAGTACAGCGAGCCCTGTTTGAAGCGCTCCTGTGCTTACGAGTGCCTCCTTATATACCTGATTTCATCTATTCCGGCGTCCGCTCAATCAATTTCATCACACAATAGAAAACCTTCCTAGTTCAAGCAGATCGCTGCTAGTCACCAAGTGCATAGCACAGGAGGTACCAAAGACTCTACTCCAACTGAGCATTCAAATTCCTAACTATTATTTATAAGGCTGTGATGCTAGGATCGATATCCGTCGATATCTGTTACAACAATATCACAAATTTTTTTTTAAAGGTCGCTGGTGTTAAATATACAACAGAGGAAATTTTGATATAAAATTGTTCGCATTCTTGATGTAAAATTAAGCTCAGCATAGCGGTCCTATCCGGCCAAGGAAGACTTATCGTCGGCCTTGCCAACAGACTAGCATCGGGCTTCATCATAAAATCTGCCACGAGAAAGATCGGTCAAAAGAAGCGGCTCAGTTTTGTTGGCGTCGTACATTCTTTGTATTTGCATCGTAGTTGTGTGCCATGCACTGAATTCATGGTAAGACAGCGACAAAGCTCGTCCAATCCAATGCCGGCTACGTTCCCATTGACACATCTTCTGGATTTCAAATACCATAAGGATGAAAAAGTCGATCACTAATGTGTAGAAGTAGCCCCTCCCGGGACCGACGTCGAACGCGGTCGCCACTACCTCAAGCACTCCCTCACACGGTTTTAGATCTTTGGTATCAACGAATATGAGGGCCATGCGACGTATTAGTTCAAGCGTACGAACCAGTTCAAGTCTCGAGGACTCCAACAGAGACTTAGAATCCAGTTGATGCCGCAAGAAGGGCACACTTCCTCCTATGATATTCCTAGCTGTCTCGTATTGACCACCTTTCACCAAAATCTCTGCCAGAATGCATCTAAGCTGAATAGCAGAATTTTTGTGCGTTTGTTGAGAGCTGTCACACCTTTCTATGAATAGAGGCATAACATTTTGAAGTAATTCATGGTTGTTGGAATCGTAAGCTAGACGTTGAAGAGTATCTAGAATTCCAACCTCATCGGCTGAAGCTAGCAGATTCCCAACCGTATTCTCCAAATCAGCTTCTGGTTTAGTCCGGTTTGCAGATATATGGAGAAGCGTCCCTCGTCAATGGACGTGCCTATATTTATAGGGGCAGTTATAATAACTCTACAAGCAGGGTTGTCGAGAGTTTCCATTTCTTGTGGCGTCTTGCAGGTCACCCCTTGAGGCGCTGGGTAGTCTTCTATGTGCGGTTAATTCGTCTGATTTCTGGCTATATGCTACACCGATATCTGGGTAAAGGGAATTAACTGACTGGTTAAGATTTTGGGGGCATCCATTTTTGATGGCGCACCGGGTTGCGGTCGCGTATGATGACCTAAAACCAACAGAAGGACTTTTTCAAACTGCGTTATGTATCGGGCAAGCCAGATATTGTAAATACAGTAGTGGGAGAGGTGGAAAAAGCAATGAAGACTATAAAAATAGTAATAAATGGGATGGTATGAAACTGAGAAAGCGTTTATAGTGGCGAGGATACGGCTCCTATTTATGTAAAGGAAAAAAAAGGAAGGGGTAACGGATACTGGTACTACTGTCTGGGGCATTTGATTCACATCATCTACGATCTTTCTAGCACTGTGTGGAACTTTTTTCACCACCGCACTATCCTAATTACCGCTATATTTTACGCACACGCAGTTATTAAAGCGAGATGCATTAAACCACCCTGCTAGGGGTAAGAACGACTGCAGAGTAAGTCTTCAACCTGTAAAACTAAACGCAACCACTTTTTTAAAAAAACTTTAACACTGTTCAAATCTTTTTACTTTTTACTATAAAATATAATTTAACAACCCATATTCCTATAGGTAAGTAATACAAGGGATTTCTAGCATCAAATATAATAATAAAAACCTAGTTTAAACGCTATTAAGACTATGAAGCAAAAGAAAGTCAAAGAACCATTTAATCTAACTGCCGCAGCCTTATTCCTAAGGAAACAAAGCCACCGGTATAGCTAGGGGTTATTTTAAGAGTAATAACTTGTTTAATTCTTCTTAATGTAATACTATGTATATAGCTTATTTTATGATATTTATTTTTACTTTTTATGTAATAGGAAAGTGCTTAAAGAGCCAGTTAGGCAGTAGTGTGTTGTACTTAAGCTTGGTTAATTATAGAGGATTGTGTAACTGCGCCGAATAAAGGGGATTCCTTAGCGCAACCCTCTAGGTCACTAAACGAAGCTGTAACGATCCGTTATCCCGTTAAGCCAAACAGGGCAAAAGATTAGGCCAATAATCACTATTGGCACTTTGAAAGCCAATATTCAAGCCTGGCTTGGTTGGAATCACCGGGAATCACTTGAGGGACCCATAACCTTATTGGCATGGGGTTAAACCTCTGTCGATGAGTCGACAATGTGTCGATAGTTCTTAATGTTGTTAATGATCGAGGTTAAGTCGCTAATAATCCCAACATCCTGGTTATAGGATACACGCTCTGTACGACTGTAGAACAGGTGCCAAGTGACGAACGTTTCAGTCACGTTCACAGCAACACACAAAGCACCACAGGCCTTTAGAAAGACTTTCTGCTTGTAAATCTCTACCGTGGCCTCGCCAAAAAGTGCACTTAGCCAGTTGAGAGGGATCTCCAATCCTAGTATGTCCGTGAGCCTTTTCGATATTGAGTATCCGGCAACGAGTACTCGGCGTGCGAGCAGTTTGTCCCAAGATTTCTTGCCAGGGCTGTGATTTGTAATAGAGTAGCCGATTTCGATAGTCTCTGTTGCTTCTCTGTGTTGGTTCAGATTGACAACGAGAGAGGAGGTTGTGAGTCCAGCCTTGTATGGATGCGTTCGAAGTGCTGCTCCAAGCCATCCGAATTGTTGCCCAACTTCTATAATGAAGTCGCGGGAACCTTTGACAGTAATTTTGACTCTACCATCCTCGATCACCATATCAATACATTTCCCTTGCGATAATGTCACTAAAAAGGTCAATCTATAGCCAGCTAACCGAAACGTTTAATAACTTACCAATACTGCAACTTGTATCCTTATCACCCACTGCATCTAAAACAGCCTGCATCACATTGTCACTAGTTGCCGGCCAAGTCTGGGAGAGGTAAGATTTGGTCGTCGATGCTTGAGCCGCGTCACTATGACCGGTGTAGGTGATAGCCATTGCTATTATCGTACTTGGTGTTTTGGCATAATCTTCTTCGTCAGAATCTTCTTCAACAGAATCATCTTCGGCATATTTTTGCTCCTGAATAAACAAAAAGGGATCCCAGTTGATAATGAATGTCACTTGGCTAGGAGAAATATCTAAAACTTTCGAAATTTCTTCCCGTAACAGCTCCATTTTATCGTGTGCTGCTGAGAGAAAAATATATGGAGGATCGCAAAGCTCATCGGTCGCACACTTCTTATACTCATTCTAGAAATCAGGCAGCATGACTTATACTGTGGTGGGTTGCGGATCCAGTATTTTCTCTAGCTACCTCTATATACTAAAATATACCTCTCCTATAATTGAACTAACCTGCAGTCCTTTTTAAGCCTTCAATAAATTTAATCTGATTTTCGACATAATGTAAAAATACTGCTGCCTTATAAGTATCTAAATGCTACAATTTCATAGAAAAAAGAATTTATCTGGAAGTAACTTTCGCAAAGATTAATACAATCTTAATGATTTTGTTTATTTAATGCTTATGCCATTTTCAGAATCCTATACGTCAAGCAATTTCGGTAGCTGTATCCTCCAGCCCAAGAGACTGCTGAGCATTCACCTGAAATGTCTTGCATTATGCCAGTACAATTCTTATCAGCAGGCTGAGAAATACTCATATCATGGCAGGCAAAATCCCAAGTATTCCATTCAATCATAAAAAATATATAAAAGCCCGAATCATTTGAAGATATGCTTTCATTATAATTATGATATATACTGAATGTTGTTTCTTGAACGCTGTGGCAGAATTCTGTTATTAAATTGGTAATATTGCCAATTACTGGGAACAGTAAGCCATCATTGCCCTTATAACAGTATTGGCTTATCTGAAGTCTATTCGTTGGAACAGGAGAATTGGGATGTGTGACTTGAATAGATTTATATATTTTGGTAGTTGGCGCAGTATTAGTCGTTGGCGCCGTAGTAGTTGGCGCTGTAGTAGTTGGCGCTGTAGTAGTTGGCGCTGTAGTAGTTGGCGCTGTGGTGATTGGCGCTGCAGTGGTCGCCGCTATGGTAGTTACCATTATAGTGGTTGTTACTGTAACAGTGGCTGTTATCGTAACAGGAGCTTTTCTTGTAACAGTAGTTGACGTTGTAGTAGTTGACGCTGCAGTAGTTGACGTTGCAGTAGTTGACGTTGCAGTAGTAGTGGTTATTACTGAAGCTACTGTTGTAACGGCTTTTGCCGGCGTGGTTGATAACTGCCCTTGCTTGCTTGTGAGGTAATAATTTGTATTTGCTATGCAGCCTGCAGCTATAGCCGCAAAGAATAAATTATAAATTGGTATCATTATTAATTATTCAGCTGTAGCATTTGCTAAGTGGTAAATTAATAGGTTTGTAATGGTGGATAATTTATGATCATAGCATTAATAGTGATAAATAAAGAGACGCTATGTCGCGTTATGTATTTGAAGGTGATAAAGGGAAAAGCGAGTACACAGTCTAGCAGTAAATATATCTCTATACACAACTCTATAACTAAACTTCTAATATTGGTGTCAAGCCTGTTTTTGTTTTGCTAATAGCCATTTATGGCCCCTCTTGATCTGCTACGGCCGCAAGCCGTCAACCTCTTGACACATTAATCATACTACGACCTAAAACTAACCGTATAGTTCTATTATACATTAAAAAATCTCAAAAAATTATTATTCTACTTGACTGTTTTCTTATCCTGTATCTAGATTATACTGTATCGTCTTTACTTTTCTAAACGTCGCGACGTTCTAAGCATATAGCCTCCACCTAGCATCTAACTTTATACCACAAAACACTAGTCAACTAAGGTACATACTGTACGTTTAGATACTAGGCTATACTTCTGCCACTGTTATAAGCCAAAAACGACCACTGTAATTGATTAGTAATTACAATTTATTGGTTGATTCCAGCCGTTTCATAGGCACCTCTTAGTAAGTAAAAGTTCTGCAGGAGCTAATAGACCTATCGCTCTACTATAGCCGTGCGAGCTATTGTTGGTGGTACTATCATCTATACCGAGGAACATGTATAATACTGTATAATTAAAATAGGGCTGCTTTAATGTGCTAAGACAAGAGCCAGAGTTATAAGATATTGTTGATGAGATCTTTAATGCGGTCAATAGCCGCATAAGTGGTCTTTTGAAAAGCAAGGTTGTGTATAAATTTTGATGGCATTGGCATGCATGAATTTCTCATGTAACTAGAGGTAGATAGAAACGTAACGTTCCTAGGAGAAGTCGCTAATAGCTCTAAGAGAGCGGTCGAGGAGTTTGGTCACAGGAAATGGAGTGGAAACTGCCGTTTCTCTCAATGTATTCGCCGACTTAAATCCTTATATCAGCATAAAGATATACATATTAAATATAACTTGATTTATACTTACCCTATTATTTTTCTACCACTATCCTTATTTAAACCCTAGACTAATACCTTCTAAAATGTATTTCACTTTATTTTTATTTACTATTTTCTAGAGGCGCTGCATTCCTTTTCCTCCTGTATTAAACAAATCCTTCCAGCTTGATAGGACTCCGGTGCGGAAAGATTTAAGTCACTCAGGGATAATAACTAAACAATCCTTTATAATAAGATTTACTATGTATCACTATCTAGGGGTGAATAAATGTAAAATGCCTTTTTATATCTTGAAAATTTCTTACAATCACTAAATTAATGTATTAAGTCATGTTGTCGAGATGAGTTTCGTGCCTAGAAGATTTAGCCAAATAGATTTGTTAAATGCGTTGAATTATTTGATAAAAAATGAAAAGAATAATTAAAACCTTCCTCGGATGATCGATTATATGACATAATTCAATCCTTCCTCAATGTTTGAAGTCTACCTTTACAAGCGTAAATTAACTCTATTCTTGAAACAGTAAAGCCATTTCTCCTCTGCTTCGATATCATCGACAAAGGAGTATACATTCCTCATGCCAATCTTCTCTCCCGATTTTGGTTCTGGAAAATGGTTATCTCCTGTTGGATTTTGCTGTATTCCTGGTGAAGTATATGTATTCTGCCACATAAGAAGTCTATCCATTCTGATAGCCTTTTTTGATGCTCCGTGGAAACCCTTTTAAAATCGGGTGTTATAACAGCGTCTTTGACTCCGCCGGTCTTTATCATACTTGTTAATGCCCTTGTTATAATATCCCGTGCCTTTTTTATAATGGCCAGCGCTTTGTTCAAAGCTGACGAAGCCATATCAAGAATATCATTCGCTTTGTCTATTATAGACTTAGCCGAATCCATTTCTTCTTTAGCCGACTCATCTAAATCTGCAGCTTCTTGTTGAAACATCCAAATCTCAAGGGGCGCAAAGATGCAGTCAATTTGATTCCATATATCATCTTCCTGCTTCTCCCAATCCAACTGCGTTGAGTTGGGCAGTTTGGAACTTTCCGGCAGTCCAGGGAATAGCTGCCGAATGTATTTCCAAGAGTGCGGATAAGCGTTGCCCTTCAATGCCGATTCAACGAATCTGTAGAGCGGATTTTTTATATTCCGTATCTCACCGTCTGAAAGGTAGACACGACGTACTTCCCTCTGATGCCAGATGGATTCACCGCGAGCGTATAGAATAGTAAAGGTTTGAGCATCGGGGTTTCTTATAATCTGGGGCACATGCTTCTTAAGATCTGAGATACGGCGAAGTGTCTCTAGGATTTTCTCTAGTTCGGTACTAGGATATGGTACTTCATCCGGTGTACTTATCGTATTGTTCGACTTTGTACAGCCATATTTTTCGGTGAGGGCATTTGCTTTCTTTTGAAGAATGTTGCTCCTTTGCATGCTTAGTTTTGCACTTCTGTCTTCTTCTTGTGCATTACCTTGGCGACAATGTACGTCGATAATAGAGCCACAGATTTCCTTGGCGATCTTTTCAACCTTTGTTACTAAAGCATATGCGTTTTCTATAATTCCATAGTCCGCTTTTATGATTATCTCTGGTGCTGCTAGATTCGTTTTGTTTTTATTAGTGGTGTTATATGTTTCGTATCTTGAACTTGCTTTGTCAAAATGCTTCTTAGCGGAATGGGCGAGATCAGTAATGCTTTCTTTAAATATTTGAGTTTCAAGGTACGTGAATACGTGGTCGATTTGAGCCCGCACATTGTGTTTCTGCTTATTCCAATCCAATTGCGGTTTATCGAGCAACTCAGAACTTTCCACCGATCCCAGGAATAGCCTCCGAGTTTTCTGATGGACGAGCTTGTATAAATAAAGACGGTGCGAATAAAGGTTATATTTCACACCATTTTCATACATTAGTTTAATATAATAAAGTAGATTTCTTTTGAAGAATTGGACATCATTGCATGAGAGACGAATCCAGTGCGCTTCTTTGTCAAACTGGACCAATGTAGTGACAGGGTATCGAATCACCCGAACGCAGGAGTTGTTGCATTTAATGAAAGGTACGTGGCCTTCAAGCTTGCGAATATGGCGAAGAATATTCAAGATACCAATTTCAGTATCAAGATATTCTTCAGCTTTATTAGGGATAACTTCGTACCGCCACTGGTCACCGCGATGGCGATGAAAATTTGTAGGCCATACACAACACGGTATGGCTTGTAATGGCTGAGACGGAGGGTCAGAAAGGAGAGGCTGGGTCTCTTGAGGATCGCGACAATTTGCGGCTGATAATATCTGCTGAGTGTGCTCCATGGCGCGTATATATCAGCTGGATAGCCAATTACGTGTTCAATGCCATCGGCGTCTAAAGTTGTTCGGCACGAAAAGAGTTTCAGTATTACTCGGCAAATACTCTAGATAACTGGTAAGTACTTCGAGAGTGTAATGAAAAGTGCTACTAACTTCACGAAGGCATATGAAACGATGACTTTATATATCCCAGTCAGTTATCCCAGTCAGTCTATGTTGCCTAAGCAGCAAACGAATGCGGCCTATGACCAAGCGGAGATTTGCCTGTAGTTACTCGAAGCTCCGAAGAGCATTACCAGAAAAATGCCAAGGAACAATGGCAGAGGGACGTGATCCCTGCTTCGGCGCAACGCCCTTCCATGAAATTCATATGCGGCGGCGCTAAATTTCAAACCCTAAAGTCCAGGGTCACCGACTTAAAGAACAAATCCTTTACGTCCGGCGCTGCATTAGTGCATACTGGTGCTAGCGAGGATTCTATATAAACTGCTTTTAGCCCCCAGCCCAGACATCTGAAAGCCAAAAAGCATAGACAATCAGTATTATTGTTATAGTTCTAGTCCTGCCTAACTTTGGCAATAAACCTGCCTAAATCTTTAAGCGTAATTTGCTAGTTTATCTTTAAGACTTTCAAGGACTAAAAACAAATTTATAGTGTTTTAGTATTATTTCTTAAGATAGAATATAGTAGCCTTAAAAAATCATAGCCTTTTTTCAAGCATAAAACTACTGTATTCTGATATTATATAAAGATACATTATATAAATAATATAAAAAGGATATGTATATCATTAAGCCAATAAGGCAAAGGATTAAGCTAATAATCACTGTTATATCGCTTATTATAACAGAACCAGCTGTAATGAACCATGTTCCTAAAGATTAATAATACAGCAGATTCTCTAAGGGATAAACCTTTATTATACTAGGTTTATATTAGCAGATAGGTTAATAGGTTATAGGCAGCATATTATAATAATAATCACCAGTATATAAGCTTTAAAAAGGTATTTTAATCTTAATTCTATATTAACAACTGGCTATTTAAGCTATTTAAATAAGTATAAGAATGTAAATGTTACGACCCAACTCTTATGGTCAACGTAACGTACCTACAGGGTAGCCGGCCCCGGATTAACTATAACCCGCGGAGCCAATCAGGAACGAGTCGACGCAAATCCTCATCGATTTACATCGACCCAA
>JARFTM010000453.1:0-10114 GCA_030278935.1 Trichoderma polysporum | reverse complement strand
CATTTTTTAAAAAAAAAAAAAAAAAAAAAAAAAAAAAAGGCTGTACAAAAACATACAACAGCCGTGCATTAGCGTCTGGCTCGCGTAAAAGGGGCATCTTATTATCCTACATGTAAGACAATGCGGCGCAGAAATGAGATATGCAGCAATTATTGTCGAAAGGTCACAATGGGGCCGTCAGATAGGCATCACAATTGCATCACATGCTCCTCTGTAGGTGTATCCTCCAATAGATGAAATAATTGCAAGTTTATGGATATGGAGAGTGTTAGCTAGGCGTTCGTGGTGCTGCAGCAGCCCACTCATGGGCCGTTGCCCAGTGCGTCCTAGTATGGAGGTATTGCCGACTCCAGTATGCTCTAATTTCCATAGTACATGTAATCTTCAGCGGCCAAGCAAGCAGCTAGCTGCGTTGCCCACGATTGCCACATGATGAGTCTCCTACGTTTAACCTGCGGATGCACCAGCATTTTGTGAGAAGGAAAAGAAGGAGAATAAAAGGGAGTAAAACCAATCTTCGTAGTTTGGACATTGATTGATCTGTATACACGTGATCCTACCAATGTATACCATCTTCCAAGTCTTCATCGATGTAGAAAAACTCAAGTTCCCATTCCAAAATCTTGGAATAGGAAATTCTATCTTCATCAGTCCAGCCACCGTGAGATTTGAGTAAGTTTGCGGCAGCCTTGTGGCCATTTTTCTCAGCCATTCTAACTGCTTGAACATAATTCGCTCTATAGCCCTGATTAAGAGCATCATCGTAAACCCTAGCACCCTGACAAAGAAGCATATGCAACATATCGATGCGGCCCTTTGATGCTACCCTCTGGAGCGCTGTTCTGCCGTACTTCCTATGTCCCAGTGCATTTATATCTGCCCTAGCATTAAGTAGTCGAGACGCAATAGGGAGAAGTCTACGCTCTGCCACACTTTGTAGAGCAGTTGCAACCCCTCTCCGAGCCGGGCAATTGACGTCTGCGCCAGCCTCAAGGAGCATGTTGATTAATTCCATATGACTATTATGGGCTGCTCTTTGTAGGGCGAGTCCAATGCTCTGGGCACTCGCGCCAGTCAGGAGGGTGCGCACTATCGAGACCTCTGTATGCCGCGCAGCAGATTCGAGAACAGTGTCTCCCTTGTATATTGCGTTGGGGTCTGGGTGCAAAGCCAATAATTCCTGTATTATGTTGCGGTGCATCCCCGAATCCATTACGGCGGCAAGTGATTTCCCTATATCCTGGCTGCTCTATTTAAAAGAAGTGAGGAATGTCCGAAATAGGGGAAGGCTACCCCAAATGACAACCGATGCTAGGACGGATTTTTCGTCGAATAGACAATACGAAAGCCAGAGGTTGCCCTTACAACGACATATACCTGTCGCGGCTCGTAGGTTACACTAAGTGAACTTGTCCGGAAGTGTATTATTCTTTATCTTATGATGTATATTATATACCTTTATTAGATGACTTTGTGCTGTTATTATATCGCCAGCAGCATCTGGTAGTAGGCCTGGAGAATGTATAATTCTATTGTTAATAACAGGTGCAGCTGCGGTAAGAGCGAACTTCTGTCCTTGGGCTAAGAGCAAGCCTATGATGGGTACAACTGGATCGGTAATTTCTAGCGTTGGACTTATAAAGGCTTCGCCACTCCAACCAGCGACTTTAATGACTAACTCTGAGATTTAGAGTCCTTGTGGGATGAGTTGCCTAATATACTCTATTTCGCGCTGCCAATAAGCCATATTCAGTAATAAAAACGTTGGTAAAGGTGAATTAATATAACTGTTATTACTTAGAAGTTAAAGACGCTTGGCAAGCGTTTGCTGTTTGCGAAGCCTTGCAGCGCCTATGATCCTAGCCTAATTTATGCAGGGAATGTCAGATATAATACCAAGAGATTCTAGGAAATCCAGCATCTCCTTGTTAAGAATCCAATAGACAGCTTTTGCAAGAGGGATGCCGGCTAAGTGAAACCTCTAAACAAGCTCTATTTTCCCAAGAGCGATGGCATAATGTATAGTGTCATGACCCAGGTCCCTAGGTTCCTCTCTAAATGCGCTGAATCAGCATAATAGTATAAGAGCGAATTCTGCATTGTTGTTTTCGACTGCTCTTATAATAGCAATATAATGAGGTTTTGCTCCCTTTGACATGAAAGTGTTTAATATATTTAAATATGAGTGTCCATCTACCTGTAGATAGTCGATAAGGCATTTTTTATGGGAGCTAAACCCATTCTCCTGCTTTAAAAGATCCAGCAACTTTGTCTCCGCAAGGGAAACGTCTGCGCCAGCTTGTACTAGAATTTCTGCCGCGGAGTAATGTTTATCCTCCAATGCCAGGATTAACAGGCAATAAAGAGAGTCGTGAGGTCCATCAATATCTGCACCAGCATTCAAAAGCATATATATTATCTCGATATCTCCACGCTTTGCAGCGAGGCTGAGGAGTGATATTTTGCCATCATAGATATTGCTCTAGACATCCCTTTTATGCTTGTAATTATCTAAAAATCGTCCTTGAAGATTAGCATCCGCACCATTCTAAAAGAGCAGCTTCGCAGTTTGAACTTTGCTATCTATTATGGCTGAAGAGATTGAGAGGGCCAAGTCAAAATCTTTAATAGGCACTCCCGCTTGGATAAACCCCGAGAAAAGGGAGATCTGTCCACTATTGTATGCAAGGTTCAGGGTGGTTTCCCATTTTCCTTTATACAATAATCCGGAGCCTGATGTAAGAAAACAGCATTAGCCAAGCGATTGACCACTTTGATATTCTTGTGTTTGGCTGTAAATTTCAGGATCATTCTTTAATCCTCTAGAAGAACTGGATCTACCCCTTCATCTAGCATCATCTCCAAGAGGTCGAATGTTTCTGTCCTCATTGCATTTGCAAAGAAATAACCCACTAAAGTGTCACTTGTAGTAGACCTCATCGAGAGGAGGCGCCTAAATGACGTCGGTCTATCGAATCCGGTGCTCCTTATAATTTTAGTAGTCTCTTTTCTGTGTATAAGATTGTTGGAAAGACGAAAAAGGTCAACCAAGAGAGTATTTGAGATGTCGTTGCTTAATCGCAGGCTAGCAGCTCCATTTATCGTGTCAAGACACTGTCCAGCGTATCCCGGCATGATCATACTAAGGGCTTCTTCCGGAGCAAGAGTTTCCGTCGGGTGAGAGACTCCATGGCGTAGGATATAGCCAACATCACGTAATACATCGATCAAACGGTCCGACTTCTCAAACAAAGATGGAAATTGGCTCGGGGCAACGCTGATTTCTATGCCTTGACTTAGCGACCTTTCTCATGTCATAAATGCGTAAAAAAATTCAAATTAGGTACCTTTAAAGACGTCTGAAGGAAGGGTGCTTAAAAATTTAAGCCAAGGCGAGTCTAAGGGCCATTTGTTAAGAGAACTAGATGAGCTTGGAGAGCATACTTGGATTCCATCCGGTGTCATTGGTGAGGGTATATCTGGGCGAGTAGTCAGTCATCGGTCTGCATTATTATAAGCAATAGAGCCATGATACTATTTCGGACAGAGAGCTTGTCGAATGTTGAATAGAACGCATGATGTGCTATTTCTTTTTGAACTTTTTGTGGCGGACACAATTCACCATGAATGTAAACTTGGGGGCTCCCTCCCTGACTGTTGCTTCTTCTTCTCTATCTTGTGTGCGATAGCCTTCTAGTTCTTTCCTAAGTAATTCTTCCAAATCCCCCATTCCCTTAACTTTCGCTAATACGAGGATTCGCTACTAGTAGGTAAGTCATTGAATTCAGTCAAAATTATACCATAATCTTATCTTGCATTAAAATTTCGGGATGATGCTATCTCTTTAACCACTTCCAAGATTGTTTTTCTTTTATCGATATAAAGACATTAAATCTTAGCTTTATGAGACTCTTAATTAAGAGAAGACATGGGAAATATTTAGAGTAGAAACGAGAATTGGAGAATAAGTCAGCTTGCTAGTAACTATATTCTTGGGTGAATTGGCGGGGAAGGAGTCGCTTAATTTATAATTCGATGCCTGAATGAGGCTGAAGCTTAGGCTCCCTGATTGGAATACCCCTGTCTGTACGCACGAATCACTACCACTGCAGCATACGGCCCTTGCCAAAACCGTCAGAGATTGAACGTGGTTTGATTGGCCAATTCCAAAACCCTCAAAACGCCACGTCTTGAATCATTGGTCAAATCCAATGCCTTCATTACCAAGCCCGCAATACTTAAGAACACCCCATATGCTCCCTTCCCCAACAGCTAGCATCCTACAGAAACCCTCAAGAGGCAAAACACTACCAAAACCCTCAAGAGGCAAAACACAACCAAAACCCTCAAGTATGGCCCGCCCTACGTATATATAATTTCTCCTTGCCCCCGTCTCCAAATCACATATATGGCAGATTCCCTTGTTTTATCGAGACGGAGCAGGAAAACACATACGCCCGCCGTCTCCCAGATTTTAATATTCCCTTTGCGGTGACATCTATCAGAGTTGCTCTTCATCAAGTCCTACCGGAAAGTGTTGCTGCCGCTCTACTTTCAAGTCGATCCCCAGAGGTCCGGCTGGCTAATTCGCCTCATGGCGCTAGACACCCAAACCATTATTGCATTCGTGGCCCTTGCCATTTCCATACCACCAACTCTAGCGGTCTTGATTGCTTGGTGGAGGAAGTCTTGGAGACGATCTTCTTCTACTTATCAAGATGGTATATCTATTTATCCTATTTGTCTCAGATATCTTACAGCTAACCATATTGAGGTTTCTAAAATGAGCATTTAGTTAGAACTGTGCTTAGCTGCTATTGTTCTTGTCGTCCGATTCATTACAATCGCGCCATATCCTTCTCTCCAAACTCCAGCGACATTCTTACTGTTAAGTTGGTTACCATTAACAGACTTTCTTAGTTGCCTGAAAGAAGCGACTAGTGAGAGCAATCTTTTTTGTATTTCTCATAAACTTGATGGCAGGTAGCCAAAATAGGTCGATTAGCTCTCCAAGTTAAGCTCCTATAACTAAAATCGAAGATTCGCTCGTGAACCACAACTTCACAACTCCCACAAGCGGATAGAACTTCCATCCTTGATCATATCGTTTAACTCAAGGGTAATGCCCAAATTTGACTTGTAATCTGTGAAATAACCGAATTACAATGAGAGAGATATGATTTAGCTCGAAACCAAAGCTTAAGTGGTTTAATAACTCTCTCTACCCGATCCACATACAATCGACATTGTCCAATGGTCTGAGACCCTTTGTTTTTATTAGAATAAAACGGCTCTGAAACAACCACTGCTCTCATCATAGAATACGAGAGTTGGTAAAAAGTGATATAAGGGTGCCTATATGAAGTAAGAATGATTGCCAATCGGGTCAAGACCATGTTTTTCTAAAGGAATTCGCTTTGGGAGATCTGCATCAAAAAGCAGCCTGCAATATGCGCCGAAAAATGGGATTAGATGCCCTTCTCTTGGCTCACCGTAAATTAAGGTTACAGGAGCAGCTCTGTTAGGCACCGATCCCTGAAGTTTCCGGTGCTGTAGACGCCTAAAGACAAAGCTGCGGTAAAGATGGAGAGACGCAATAGAATCAAAAATTTGAGGTATGGCTGTAAACATACAAATAGGTAAATAACCTAGTTATAGGAAAGTATAGAAATTTATAAAAAGTGCAATGCAATAATAGCTCACTAGCCCGCTTTAAATTAGAATAGCACAAAAAATCCAATCTATATCAGTTTGAGTTTAATTATGACTTTAAAATAAATACAGTACGTGATTGATGGGGGTGTAAAACAATACCTCGCGAGGGGGAAGGGGGGTCTGGCGCTTCGTGTTTAAATTTATTTTACGCAACAGAGGGAAACGGTGATGGAGACGGTGGTGCTTACTTAATGGACCCATTGCGCTAACTAGGCTCAAAAGCCCCCCGAGCTGGAAGAATATTTATGTAAAACTAGTTGCTCACATAGCCGGTTATAGAGGACATTGATCCATGATGAAGAACTTGACAGGG
The DNA here is from genome assembly GCA_030278935.1 of Trichoderma polysporum. Lineage (NCBI taxonomy): Eukaryota > Fungi > Ascomycota > Sordariomycetes > Hypocreales > Hypocreaceae > Trichoderma > Trichoderma polysporum. The sequence continues at coordinate 4,086 of JARFTM010000453.1, read as the reverse complement.
ATCCCCAATTCTCTGCTATCGACGTTCATATGTACTTGAAAATTGTAGCAATCTGACTTATAACCTTAGATGTGTGGCTTAGTGGGGCACGTCACCTGTGCAAGAAGCAAGAAATACACTACACGACGTGATTGGTCACAGCCCCACCACCCCTCGATGACTAACGGCAACTAATACAAGCCATAAAAATATCCGCTTTTTTAGTGGTCTCCAAAGCAGAATTATAACTTATTGTAATAGCGTGGTCCCCAGTGAAGGCAATGACAGGAGCGCGTCATATTAACTATCTTAAAACAGATTGCTGGTACCTCTATCACCAGCCAATTTATACAAATAATTAAGTATCTTTAATATTATGCATTTTAATTGGCTATAATCCCTGCACAGTACATGTCCGATGCCTTAGCACGCTCAAAAGGATATAATTCCTTGCCTAGCACACCCTCATGCCCTTCGGGAGGCTTGGTTGGATACCAGCACGACGTGGCGACCCTCGCGTTAAAGAATACTACTGTTACTATACTTCTCGAGACCTGGTGGCTGTAGGCACTGTGCATTCGTTGCGCGGCTGTAGCACCCGATTTTCGCTGTCCTTCGAAGTTTTGAAGTTGTGATGAAAAAGATTCCCAGTCATCGAAAATGTTTAATGGTGGATTTAGATGCTGAGCTCTTTTGTGCCTCGCTTAATCGAGCGAAATCCCTACATATAACTAGAGCCAACATAGTTATTATTGTTGGTGGTAGTTTTAGGTTTTGTTAAGTTCCTGTCTGGTGCTTTGATGGCTTTATGTGTTTAGTCGTGGTTTGTATCGTGGCTATGGCTGCGGCTGGATTTAGAGAAATTTCCTTCGCCTGCCTGCTACTCTATATATATCACTACATTTTGCTAGCTGGGGTACTACCGTGCAGTCCCGTATTTGGTAATATTGCGACAGTGATTAAGATAGAATGCTGGTAGCTCGATGCTAGCTATAGCCGAGATTAACCATTACGTGTATCCAGGGTGGTCATCAATTCCACCTCAACCTCAACCTCTTTAATATTATTGAAATTGAAGTCACGTGCATCAATTCAATCAACTCAACCTGGCCTTTGGGTTGATGGACTCAATTCCACCTTGATGGCTTCAACGTTGACAACCGGTTGAAAACATCTGGATTTTGCTGCGGTTCAGGGTAGCGGCCAATGCCCCACTAGGTCCGGCTGCTAGAGACATGTACCCAGTACCTTTGGTGCATAAATGATCGTGCCCAAGGCTGCTGTACCTAGTACTTAATACTTCAGACGCGTTTCCGCCGTCGCGTGTCTGTCATCCTTTTAAAAACTGACGGGTGGTGTGCGAGATTTACATATAGATATGAGCGGAAAAGATATGCAGGGAACCTTTTTTTCCTTTATTTCAGCTGGTCAAATGAGCAGGGGCTGAGCAGAGAAAATGGTGTGCGGGATTTACGAGCAACAGACACTTCGTAAAAGATGTCTCATGAGCATTTTAGACCCCTACAGCTCTAGACCTTGGAACTTTTTGACACTCGCAGGGATGGACGCAAAAAGCTCCCTGCATACCTAAGTTTCATTAGGCGCACACCGTACGTACCTTTACGGACTTCAGCTTCTCGCTCTTTTCCATTTACCACAGAGTTTTGCATGATGTAGCACGTCGAGTGTTTGAGTTAATGTGATATCTAAGAATGGAACTCCGCTGTATGGCATTCAGACGAAGAGATACCCTTAAGAGACATGCAGAACTCATAAAGCTTTCAAAGCATTTGCTTGTCAATTCTCAGACTGTGGGCAGTCATTTATCAGGCTATCTCAGCTGAAGTGTCACACAAAGAAACACATGTTTATACCTTTACACCAAGCTTGCGACGGGGGCTATGTGCGCCATGGCGATTCAATAAACCATACGATTGCACATAACGGAGGGATACCAGAGATGACAGTGAACCCAAACTCAGATGAGCGATTGTGCTTACAAGAAAATCGATCTGACGAGTTAAATTTTAATCGGCAGGGAATCGGTAACGAGAATAACAGCAATCACATAGGACCTATCAGTATCAAAGCTTCCTTACAATTCATATTAGTAGTTCAAGACAAACAAAAGAAACTGGAAAATAAATCTTGTATTATCATTCATCTGCTTTAACCCACCCTCGAAATTCTTTACTCATACCTGCCTCATGTTACCCTTCCCTTGTACGCGCAACAAATCCTTTTGTCGATCCGCCCGATATGATAATGCATGTCCAAACTCGTGAATGGTACAAGCGTTAGGAGTGCAAACTTGTTAATAGATCTTGATTGGAAAATGGTAATCACCCTCTAGGTTTTATATAGAAGGAAGGGTTGCATATTCTACTCATATATTGTGTATTGTGCCATTCGATATACACTGCGGCAAGTAGAAAATTTTGCGATTGAGCCATAGCCATTCCTACCATCATAAGCGTCTTAAAGAGTGTGCCGAGAACGGAACCTTCACAACATATTGTGAACCTCGTGGTCTCGAGAGATGGGCAATGGCGTGGGCCTGCCGCGATATACGCTATCGCCACCTTCCTCTTCCCCAACTGGTCGCAGTCAAGGATGCATACTTTTTCAAGACTCACTAAAGGTCGAGAGCATCATCTTCACATGCCTAGGCTATATTCACAGGCTACATGAAATGCGAGTGGCAAGTAATGTAACTGGATGTACGTAAGATGGAGAGGGGGAACCCCCTTTCCAAGGCAGAAAGGGCCGCTCCTGTTGAACTATATAAGATCCCGCCTCACCCCGCACCAAGAAACCAAGCCTTTGCTCCTACATCATCATCAGAGCTCCTATTCTTCCAAATAATCTAAAGTCTGCTCAAAATTCATTCATCATGGACAACATAAGCAACGAGAAAGCAGAGAAAGCGGAGAAAATATGGAGATGCTTTCAAAGAGGAAAAGAGATAAGAGAAAAAAGAGAAGAAAGAGAAAGAATTGCTCTACAACCTTACCCCGAATATTGTCGCGAGTGGCAACGCGCAGGCAGGACGAACTTCAAAGATATCATGCATAGAATTAAGCGTCGCCATCACTCTCCAGCTATACCGAAGCCTGAACCTGAGCCTAAGCTAGAGGCTGAGCTGCAAGACCACAACAATGTTCTACAGTCTCAGAACATTAAGGGAGATAATACAGCATGTCACTTCAATCTCAAGACTGGCCACAATACCGCTAAACCTCAAACTTTGGACATTCTAGAGTCCATTGGCGAGCCTGGGAATAGCACCAGTGCTCTCCGAATTCCAGACGTTGGGAAGGACAATATGCCAGGCCACTCAGGCGTCGGCGCTTGTGATGGTATAGATATAGAAAGCAGTAATGCCTCACAGACGCCAAAAGATGGTAAGAAATGACCTATATACAAACATTTATCGATTAATAATAGCTGATTATGATCTCTTAGTTCTGTTAGAGACTCGGTCTGAAGATCGCGTGAGTACTACTGAACAAGGTGATTTTCCAACGCAGAGGATTTCTCATGGCATTTTAAATCAATGTAAGCCTCTCGTGACCTGTGTTATACCCACAGTACATTTACATTTTGCGTCTAGCTCTCAGAGAGGCATTGTGCGTTAAAGAGACCCAAAATGCCCCCCGTGATGAGGACCTGGAGCAGTTGTCTCAGCAATTCAGGCCAACAGAGATAAATGAGCAGAAAAAGCGCCATGAAGCTTCCAATATCCATGAGAGAGGTTATCGGAAACGTCGTCGAGAGGCTGTATCTCCCCAGACAGAAGATCTCGCGTGCAAAATCCGTCGTATCGAGGCGGTAGAATGCGTGGGTGGAAAAATCTTGTTATCTGCCCACGTGGAACTTCCTTTCCGATCTGTTCAAGGAACTGAACATTTTTCTATGGCTAAGAAGCTCGTGGAAAGAAAGTTTGGACGAGAGGTAGCGAAGCTTTTACTCGAGTAAATATTTACCCGTTGGTATAACTTTCAGCGGGGCTTACAGTATCCAACTAGAATGCGATAGCCTTCTAGTTGGCCACAAAATCCGTGAAACACCACAATAAGCGGCACACGCAGCCAAAAGGCCTTTTTT
>JARFTM010000452.1:0-10149 GCA_030278935.1 Trichoderma polysporum | reverse complement strand
ATTTTTTAAAAGTAAAAATAAAAATAATCTTTTTATTTATCTTTAAGTAAAAAAAAGTTTATTTTCTTTATAAGTCTTTATATAATTATTAATATAGTAATTATAAAGGCTTTATTTTTTTAAATACTTAAAAGATTTATAATATTTATTATAGTTTATTAAATTATTTTTAATAGTTAAGCACTTAAAAAGTTAGGCTACCTGTGGGTGTAAAAGGGAAGCTTGGGGAGTCCCTTTATGGCTATGATAGCAAATCAGAGGCTTGGCAAACAAGGCTACCACGACTCGATGCTAGAATTGGATGGATGTGTAATACATACACACCCTGGAACACAAGCAGATATCCCGGTATTACGGACAATGCAGAAACGGGATTACAGCGCAGAGGGTCAATGAATGTGAGCGGAATTCCTTATGGGTAGTAGTGCTATATTTGACATTCTATTTTTTTCTAGTGCTACGGAACGATGACAGAATGTCATAACCCGTTCTCCCTCTAAGTTGAATCACTACATTGCACGGTAACATCAATTCGTCAGCCATGTAGAAAGACTCATCACCAAACTGCAGGGTTTTGGTTCTTAATGAATACGAGCTGTGTAATAAGCGATAGATTCCATCAGTTAAAAGATGACGCGGCCGAAAGCGGACTAAACCCTTTGTTCTGCGGTATCATTGCAAATCTACCGCGACTAAATCTATAATGTTTCAATGACATACAACTAATCGTGCTGTATAGCAAACTATCGCTGTTCACGTTGGTAACGTAATTGGTCCAGCAACATCATAAATAGAGACAACACGGCCAAACGAAGGAGCCCTGTAGCTGAAATTCACGATTTGGGTGAATAGCATTCATTATGCCTAATCTACTTTACACAAGCCTGCATACATTGCTTCCAAACTAGGCTTTCCTATGTTCTTTCGATCCCAGGTTTGGTTTAAATTTCGAAACTCCAAGCTAGTTGACCCATTCCAAGGCAAAGAAGATTGCGGCGATGTGGTACCTGAGTTAGGCTCCTTATCTCAATCTGAAATACCAAATGACTGTGATTTGGCAGCAATGAGTCTGATCTCCATACTTTTAACTCTGAGCGATTTATTTGCTCTTCAACATACTAGGGTACGTTTCTTCTATCCACATATCCCTAAGCTCTCTGTGTAAGATATAGAAATTCTTTGGGAAACACGCTACTCAGAACCCAGAGACCAAGGCGAATGTAGACTACTAGGGGTGAAGGTGGAAATTTTGTGATGTGCCCCATCTGCGCTACATTATTCACTGCCTTAACAAAAACTCCACTTTAAAATATATCCGGAATAGAAAATCTAATTCAAGCTGTATAAGTCTTGTGCTTTGCTCGAGAACAATCGTGAGGTCGTTGTGGACGATATTGGCGCCGTGGCAAACGCTGCGGCTAATTCTTTCAATACTACCAGCGTTGGTGGGCGTAATAAAGAAGAGAGGGTTATAGAAGAGGCAAATGAGAAAGACCAGTCCTAGCACGGGCGGCAGCAGGACAGCATCTCTATACTACTGACCGCTTCTCAAAATGTCCGTTTTATGATGTAAGTAGCCTAATCTAGGGTTATATGTGAAGATTGAAAATGTAATGTATTTAACTTGTATTAGTAATAATCACTTTGCTATCTGATATTGCTATATTCTTAAGCAATTCATTGTGGATATAATCAATCCACATCACGGATTTCAACATTCGGTGACCCTGCATCCAATTGGAAATACCCAGCTGGGACATTGTATTCTCAATCCATCCTGTCAAGTCATTGGCTACCGGCAGCTGTGAAATGCTGGTAATCTGTATCACCATAAGCCATAAAATAATGAGAGGGGGTACTTGGCCCTGAGAGGCTTGCAAATCCAATAGAGATTTGCGAGAAAGATTGTCAAGATGTGCTAATCGCTGTTTAATGCCTCTCCATTGAAAGAAAATACCTGCTCCAAAGGCTATCATCCCGACACGAATAGCTTCTGCGAGGATATCTCCATTAAAATTAAGACCTAATAGCCGGTACAGAATGGATATCATAATTTCGCTAAAAGTGTTTGGTGGAAGCTTATGAGGCGTTTGGGTCGCGAGGTTGCAGATATGAGAAAATTCCTTCAAATCTTTCCAAATGTTCATCAACCTTTCATCGAGAGTACCCAAAAAGTTGAAAACATCTTCATTTTTTACTGAAATTGCTGAAGTCTTACCAGTAATCTCATGATTGACGAGAAACGGCTTCCAAGGTATTTTGCTGCTGAAGAAAATTGGCTTGATTCCAAAACGAAGAGCCAGGAGGAGATCAATCCTTCATTACATTAGATCCTCAAATGTTAGAGAAACTGAGTTCTATTAGGAATACTGATACTAACCGACAAACTTTGGCAGGCAATCTAGAATTGCTAAATCGCAACATCTCCAGTCCTCCGCGCAATTCGACCATCCTGCGTAGTCCTTCCATATGCTTCATGGCAGCCATATTATCGCCGGTAAGCTCAGCGGTTAATCCTAAGACGGAGACTACCATAATAGTAGGATCTGAAATTGATTGTGGATCGTCAGGCGAGTCTAATCTTGCTTGGAGGAGTCGAATTGTCTTCTGGAAATGGAAATATGTGAGCGGGCTGTGAGATTTCTTATGACATAAATCTAGATATGATTCAACTGAGAATAGTGTACAATGGAGGTACATTGGATCCATAAGAAGCATCGTAGTCCATGAACTAGACAGAGGGTCGACCTGAAAGCAGATTTCCGGAGGGTATAAAGCTTCTTTCAGAGGAGATAAAGCTAATACTGTGCATTAGTCCACGAAGCAAAATGAAGAAAGCTCAGCTCTTGCCTAAAGCTAAATTTCCTTGCATATAAGGTTGTATTTCGATGGGAAAATCTACAAAAGAAAGGTCCCAACCCACGCGTGAAGGGATAGAAATATATTGGTCATCTACTGAGGATGGGCTACCATTTCGCTGCATAATCCATGACTTGAGTTTGGGCCGGTGTCGCTTTCTAAGTCTCCCTCTAGAGACATGGCTTCGAATAAGTTGTTGCTGTTGTCTGTTAGGTGAATGAGAAGATGTTGCGACAATGAATTGAATAGGTTGCTTCTAAAAAAAAAAGTTGTTAGTATTGTTAGTGTTGTACACATGAACATTTTACGATTCTGCATTCCAGTGTCGGCCCTTACTTTTTGTACTTGGTGCAGCAACATTCTGGTAATGAAATATGGAGATAAATTCGCATGCGATGGAATAGGACATTTATAGAGGGAATAATTAGTGCTTTGCCTAAATTTTTTTAAGCTAAATGAAAGAGACATTGAAAGTGGGAATACTTGGAATAAAAAGACTTCTCATACGGAATTAGCGGAGGTTTAACAGCGACAATTCAAGCTAAGAGAAGCACTCATGTGATTTTGTCATGGAGGGAATGCCAAGACTTTTTGGATTGCCCTTTTTGTCCTAGACAAAAAATCGTTGCTTTTAGTACCATTTAGCTCAACCAAAAATAATCGTTTGAATTATGCCAAGTTGTGTCAATTCCTTTGTATAGCTTAGTGCCTTTTGAAGAAATGAAATACAAGAAGTCCAAATTTATCCTTTAAGACGTATATAAACCAGTGGTTTATTACAACTCTCGCATCGTTAACTCTCTCTATTTATTATTCTCTTGTACATCGAATAAGGTCGGCTTCTAATACGAATCAACCATGCCACGCAACAAGAACGTTAGCGTCCAGAGTGTGGAGGCTCAATCCATTACCTCCAAGAATATGGACCCTCTCCCACATAATTTTACCCCAGTATTTATCCAAAATCAGTTCTGGACAAAGATTGATGTCCCAACCAAAGAGCGATACCCGAATGTGCAAGGTAAATGTGCAATTATTACGGGCTCAAATACTGGATTAGGGTTTGAGTCAGCGAGACAGCTTCTCGCCCTTGGCCTATCACATTTGATTATGGGCGTGCGATCGTTAGAAAAAGGCAACGAGGCGGCCAAAAAGCTCCATGCTGCAAACTTGACAGCGAGGATTGATATTTGGAAGCTAGATATGGAATCATACGACTCTGTGCAAACATTTGTCAACAAATGTCAGAATGAACTTCGGCGTCTTGATATTGTTATCTTGAACGCGGGATTAAGTCCGATGACATTTAGCACTTGCTCAACTGGTCATGAGAGAACTATACAGATCAACCATTTAAGCACAGCTCTCTTGGCAGTACTTCTTCTCCCCTGCCTAAAGAACAAGGCTAACGGCCAAGAGCCACCCTGTCTAACTATTGTCAACTCAGTTACGGCTCATTTGTGCAAATTCCCTAACAGGAGCCAACGTCCTCTTTTGGAATCATTTGATAGGATAGACATTACTCCTTGGGATCCACAAGAGAGATACGGCGTGTCCAAATTGCTCAGCCAATTGTTCATTGTCAAGCTGGCAGATTTAGTAAACCCTGATAACGTTATCATCAACATGGTCGACCCAGGACTTACAAAAGGCACAAGTCTCGCAAGAGATGCTAAAGGAATAATCGGCGTTGCTGCAAAAGGATTTTTCTCCCTCGCTGGAAGACCAATTGAGAGAGGTAGCGCCACCTATGTGGATGCTGTTCTAGGACATGGAAAGGATTCGCATGGTTGTTTTCTCATGAATTGCAAGATTTCTCCGTAAGTTGTCCTTCTCTTCTCACTACGGAAGTTCCATCAGCTCAACATCTGACCTTTTCGTAATGTTCAGTCTTGCCTGTTGGTTCTATAGTGATGGAAATCCACTGACGGACTTAATATGGAACGAGACGCTTCAGGAGCTCAAATTTGCTAATTTGGAGGACATAATTAAATCTATACAATAAGTGAATGGTGGTTTTCATCTAGTTTAGTTCGATTATTTGCATCAGAAATGAAATATAAGCTAATAAGCTTTTTTGTAAATGTTGTAAGCGCTTACTATGTTACATTTTACTGAAGATTACATATAATGTACGTTCGGTATTCAGTACCTCTATCTTAGATGCTTTATTATGCTATTGAGTTCTTCCTGAATGCCACATTATAGTTATCAACACAACCACGCTATAAAAACACAGGGTTATATGGCTGGCTATCCAAAATACAATCAGACCCATTATATCCCCTAGACAGGCTTGGATCGGCATGAAGGAAGAACCGGAATTGGCAGTTAGGATCCGAGGTGCACAAATCCTCATATTATCGTATGCCTGCCTAGTAGTCATATGTGAGTCATTACTAGCAACCATTTGGCTGCAGTAGCTGTTATAAACGCAATAGTTGGAAGGCAGGGCGACTTCGCTGTAAGTTAAATCGCCATAGACGCGTTGAGTAGCGGTTGGTCATGTGACAGTAGTAGTCGTAGTAACAGCAGTCGTTGTTGTAGTGTAATCGGTCAGCGATTATTGTTAATAATATAGTTATGGTGCTGGTGTTAGTGCTGTCTTTATGGTTGCGGGAGCAAGGGCAGTCTCTGTCACACGCAAGGTGGTGGTTGCATGCGCAGTGACTGTGCTGGCCATAGTCACAGTAGCTGCGGGCTTCAAAAAGCAGTCACAGGGTTGTGTCGCTATTTCCGCGTAGGTAGTAGAGATCTCTCTTGGTAGCCCAGGAAACAGTTCACCAAGACAAGGTGATTTGTCTCGCTTATACACAGAGGCCGCGGCGGTGGTGGTGCCATAATCAATCGAAGAATGAGTGAAGGTCTCTGGAATGTAGAACTAGTCCTCAGCCGGACAATAACATAGCCACACACATAGTAACCGTGTTTGCAAGAGCTGTCACTGTTTTCGTTATCGTATCAGTATCAACTTCGGTTGATATAGCAGTCGCATCAACAAGCGTATTTGTCGTTGTCAAGGACACGCCAACAAATGATATCCCTTGCTTAGCCATCACAGCTATCGGCCTTGTGAATGTTGAAGTGATTCTTTTTGTCTTTGTTCTGGCGTGAGAGCGGTGCAGTAACCTTGCACGAATATCATTGCTAACTGCGGAGTATTTGGAAACAGCCTTGACTAGAGCAGCAACATCGCTCCCGTAGGCGTTGTAGCCATAGCTGCGGTTCTCAAGGAATTCTACGCATGAGGGGCTGGATACATTCGGAATAAAGCAGAAGGATATCATAGAGAAAAGTTCCCAAAAGTGATAGCTCGACTTATTGAACGCGTTACAAATGGTATCAATTAATGTTGAGGATCGGCGAGCAGCCTCCTTCAGAACATTTTTATCTTCTGTGTTGTGCATAGGCAGTTGGAATACCAATCGCACATTGCTAATTTGCCCCCAAATTGTGATTATAGGCTGACACACATTGCAATACTAGCCGCTTAGTAGTGTGAAGAGATGGATGACTTAAATCTCTAGTTAACTAGAACTGGGATCTATAAGTTTTCCAGACGCTACGCGTTAAAATGCTCTGGGTATAGACTGCGCAAACTATTTATTTATGAATCCAAATTCGATATCCGAGCGAGCCTTAACTACATTAGCCGCAGTTCGGAGGAGCAACCTTTATAAAACTAGATTCATTTCCTAGATCTAAACCTCAGACGGGAAGCAAATCATATACTGCCACACTAATTACTATAGTAATTCCACAGCTTGTCTTATCAAGCGGTACCTTTCTTTCTTTCTTTAAGCCGCCTATTTACAACAGTTCACGTCAAAGGAAGCGATTACCTCGCATCTCATGGTTTTTGTAAGAAACTTCAAAACGAATACGCATTCAATACATTTATTTATTAAAGAGCAAAAATGTATAATTTAGTACAGAGACGTTAACAAGATTCATTGTGAACTCCCTTGGGAAGAAAATGTCAATATATATACCTCAATAGTCTTCTGGGGGTAATCCCTTTTTGCCTTTAACAGGTTATGAGCCCGGTTAGCCTAGCGGTTAAACCGATGACTTAGCGTCAAAGAGGTTGCGTGTTCGACTCGCTGTCGACGCCGCACCCAAGCGCCATAAATTGCTTAAACCAAAAGATGAGAGGCCCCACAGCCGCATCGCCAGAAGCCAGAGCCAGTAAGAGCCGCAGAGCCTGTAAGAGGGAGAGCCAGAGCCTATTGAGCTAGTGGGAGTGTCAATATATATACCTCAATAGTCTTCTGGGGGTAATCCCTTTTTGCCTTTAACAGAAAACCTTTCAGAATATGATTAACCTTGTTCTAAGAGACTAAAACTAGTTGCATTGGAAAAGTGAGAATTGGGCGTATTTGAGCATGTAATTCTAAAGTAAGTTACACATTTGAATTGAAGGACCATCTTATGTGGGCAGAGCTTACTATTTTACTCCCCACTACTGAAGTGTTCTAATATAGGCGACTGGACCTCTATAGTGGTGAGTTCCGCGGAAGAAATAGTATGCTAAAGAGAACAGAGTAACGCCGCCGTAAATCACAACATTCCAATTCATCTCAGATGGCGTTGGATTAAGCTTACTAGGCAAAAATGCCAGGACAAAAATGACGACAAGAAATGCCTCAGAGGCGATATTTATGATAAGACCCCATTTGCCTAGACTGAACCTGGAGGGTAGAAGGGCACTCTTCGTCCATCGCCGCCATATCATGCAGCCAGTGGACACGATGTAGCTGGAGAGAAGTGACGTTGTTGCCAAGGAAGTGATAGAGTTCAGTGCGACAGCCGAGCCGATGTTGATGAGGGAAAGAAGGCTTGAGATAAGGAAAGTCGCTAGAATGGCATTGAGCGGTACATCCCATCCTGCTTTGATCTTGGAGAGCCAAGAGCTGAATGGAACGGCATGATCTCGCGCAAATGCGAAGAGCTGGCGCGAAGATGTGGCCACCATGGTCAGATTGGAGAACACGGTCATGGCAACGATGAACACTGACATCGCGGTAGCACTGCTTGCTGACTGCGTCGAGTTGTAGAAGACTTGCATGAAAGGATAGCCGGTTGGAGATTCGATCAACTCCCCAAGGTCGCCTATACAAAAGGAAAACGTGATAACCATGATCCATCCGAGAGCGCCATTGAAAATGGTGGTCATGATCATGGAACGCGGCAGAGTACGGCTGGCATCGCGCAGCTCTTCGGACATGTGTACAGCAGCGTCTGCGCCCAGCAGTGGCAAGACGCCCGCAAGAACGCCCACAAGGGTTGAGCCTCCCAAGCTACCCCAACCTCCGCCGTCACTAAACTCGGTGAAGACAGCTCTAGCATCTGCTCTCGGCGAAAGAACCCAGAGAGTAACCAGGATTCCAAAGAAGGCGAAGACATGAATAACAAGGATTAGGGCCTCAATCAATGGCAGCTTTCTAGCAAGGAGGGTATTGAACAGCACCGAGAAAGCAGCAACGGCTACAGTGAGTAGTGTGCCGTGCCAGGGCTCGGGGACATAAGTGGGGTAATTCAAGACAATGATACCTTGAATCTGGGTGCCAGCAATGAATGCCGAGGAGGCACAAGACGTCTGCCAACCAAGCACACACATCCATCCCATTAGGTAGCTGATAAATTTCTGGTGTTGCGGCGGTGCAAATTCGGATACCCAGTGATACTGTCCTCCGGTTGTTGGAGCCCTGAGGAGAATTAGCGTCAGCGATCTGGCCATACATGTACGGAGAGGGCGTTTTAGAGATTTGACACTTCTTACATCGAAGCCATCTCGGCCATCGACGTGTTCACAAAGAGGAAGCCTATCCAGCAAATAAAGAACATCCAAATCAAACCAGCAGTGCCGCCGTTGACAAGTCCGATGGTAGAGACACTTTGAGTAACAGGATCAGTGAGTTGACCGACGGTCATGGCATTCCAAATGTTATGTTAGCAGACTTTACCTCAGAGAGAATTCCCAAGACGCCATTAGAATCATAGAAAAGCCAAAAATAGATAAGCGAAAATTTCTCTATGAGACATTGCGTCAACGAAGTTCAATAGCACAAAATTCAGAAGGTGCTAGCACAAACCCTCATTTCCTGTACCTTGCCCATACGGTACATGTCTGCACGGTCGGCTGCATTTCCTCTCTTTTCGTCCACATCGTCACTGAGGCCGATGATGGCATTATTTACTCTCGGGGTATCTTTATCGTCAACTATCATCTTAGTGATGTTCTCATCACTTTGACAGCAGTGGGTTCGTCAGAAAAAAACAACAAAGGAAAATCAAGGGAGAGCGAAATATAGAGATGAAGTTGCCACTAGCTTTACATAGATGATGTAGAAAGAGGGATGCATAGATTAGAAACGCATGGCCAGACAGTCATAAACGAGAGGAGCAATGCCAAGTATGTATTTCGTACTACTATTGCAATGGGATTAGTTGGGGTTAGGGCCAACCTCATGCAGGTGCACATCCAGCCATATATCGGCTCGAGTCTCCTAACATGGCTTGGTGCATCGCATTTTGGTCCGTCCTGGTCCAGTCCCTGCCGTGTGTGCTGTGCAGGGGTCTCTAGTGTAATGCAGGTGGTAATTTTGTCTCCTTGACCAAGAGAAAGCACTCAACGATTAGCTCGACCGCACGGCCTATTCCCCATGATTTTTGGTGTCCAGAGCGTATTGCTAAACGATCAGGCAGTAGAACATCTAGCTTGGGTTTGTATCTCAATATTTCATCAAGGATTTTGAGGGACCGGGAGCATTGTGTAAGCCATACATTATGAGGGCCTGGGAGTACGACACGAAGGGCTCAGGGATGTACTCTTAGTGTTGCGGACAAGGGTATTGTGTGCATATGCTTGTTGGTGCACATTGGTGATGAAGCCCGACCAGGGCATACCAACAAGACGAAAACCCTTCGCATCCTAGTCTCAAGCTGAAGGTCTGACTTTGTATATCGCCGGAACGAGAATAAGCCGTTGGCTGGCTGGCTTGGAGCTAGGAGGCAGAAACCCTGTGGTGTCAGTCCTAGTACCAACAACACAAGCCATTCATCCATTGGCGTCGGAGTTTTCACTACAGCCATGTCCTAAGTGTGAAAATCAAAAGATAAATAGGCATTCACTGCCTCTTAAGAACGTCTATTCCTCTTTATTTATTTATTTATTTATTTATTTATTTATTTATTTATTTATTTATTTATTTATTTATTTATTTATTTATTTATTTATTTATTTATTTATTTATTTATTTATTTATTTATTTATTTATTTATTTATTT
>JARFTM010000451.1:0-10151 GCA_030278935.1 Trichoderma polysporum | reverse complement strand
ACCCAGTGCGGCATAACAGGCCAATCCCTTATAAATAGCTGGTTCCATCACAATGATTGCTACAATTGCGATTATTGGCCTAATCTTTTGCCCTGTTTGGCTAACGCTTGATGGATCGTTACAATTATAATAAAAATTATAATATTTTATTTAGCTATTTATTTAATATTAAGCTTTTAAATTTAATTTAAGATTTTTCTTTTAATATAGGTTTATTTATTTATAATACTTATAGCTGCTTTTTTATAGCTATTTTAAAGTAAAGCTAATAAGCTATTTACTTTTTTAATTATAATAAAAAAAATAATAAGCCTATTGCCTATATTTAAATTAAGTCTAGGTATATTATTTATATTCTTAATATTTATATATTGGCGTTTTTTTAATATATATATAAAGGTAAACTTTTTATCTACTACTTAAGTAGTAAAAGTGGTTTTTTTTTATAGTTCTTAATGCTGCTGCTAGCAGGGGTATTGCAGTAGCTGCATTTTTTTAATTACCTAAGAGGCTTATAGCATCTGCTATAGTCCTTTAAGACGCCTTAAGGGACAATTTTAGTTTCTTTTATCTAATAGCTGGTTAAACGGTTAAAGTGTTTTAGTGGTTAGGCACCTAAAAAGGTAGGGTACCTGTAGGTGTAGGAGGGAAGCTTGATTCTTTTAATTGGGTGAATGAAGTTTAGAAAAGGGAAAGTGAGAGGGGATGACCTCTTGCTGGTCATCCCTTAAATATGTACAGCGCCTACACACTGAGGTGGCTGTGAAGCAAGGCACCAATCGATTGGTCCTAACGGCTTTCGAGTAAGACAAAAGGTATGACTAGGTTTCACGAAAACGATTTTCCACCCCAAATGAATTCGTGTTGGATTCCTGAAGCAAAGAGATGCCATCAACGCCGAAGAAAGAACCTACTGCGAACTTTTTGGCCACGGAATAGTCCTATAAAAAACGATTTATGCCCGTGACAGGTACATATGACCATAGGTAGGTGGATGTGAAAAAGTCGGGGGGCCCGCCATTCACGAGGCTTTCAGTAACCAAGAGACCAGCATCCCCGCAACCGCAGCCCTTCAGCCGCAAAATACGTTGGAGACGGCTGTACTCTATTCTGAAACCGCTCGTCTTCCGTGCAGCGCCTCAATTGGCCACAAGCACGCCGAGCTTGCGAGGCGGGGCTTACCCAAAGAAATACCTTTCCGATTGTTCAGCTAGGAGATAGATTTCTTACATTTTGAGCCTGTCTAAACCGAGTTCCATTGGTCCCAGGTGGAAGAGGTTGCCTGTCATCGTAAGATACCGAATGAGAGTGATTGAGAGGTTGGTCGTCACCGCAGTAGTCATGCTTGAACTTACATGTATTGTTGGCAATGGAGTAAATGCCCGTATAGACGGTAAGGGTGATCGCAACATGCCCAGCAAACCCTTTTTCTTTCCCCTCTTGTTTTAAAAATAAAGAAACAAAGAAAATCATGATAGAAAAAAGAAATCTAAATCGGGAATTACTACTGAGTGAGGATGTAGTTGCATGATCAAAGGTTATGCATCTTAAGCATTGACACACCTGATATATTGGAGTATATGGGGTTTCTAGCTGTCGTAACATGATATATATACTCTGTTACACCAATTAAATAACGCACGCTATCATAATTAGTGGAAAACTCCTGTCAAATTCTTCATTATGCGTCAATGTGTTCAGGAAACGGTTGTGTAGACATCTGATTTCGGAGTGATTTCTTCAAATTTGAAGAGCCATTTGAGCTAAGCACTAAAGCTCTCAGCCAGCGTTTTACATGTTGCTTGTCACTTACATGGGGCTGTATGAAAAGCGGCTGGGCCTTAACGTACTAGTATATATGCAGTCTAGCCTCAGCTAGGCAACCATCAATCGAGTAAGGCGATTCGACCGCTTCAGCCGCCTTTACTGTAGCGTAGATTAGGCCACATGTAGCCTAGTTATTCTAGCGGCAGTTGTTTGCCTTACTACAAACGAACAGGAACGCTCAAAAGGTCAGCTGCGAACGAGCAAGCTGCAATGTGCTTTGAAAGTGTATATAGGCGAAGTGAGTGGATTCGTCTAAGTTATATTGCAAATTCGTGAAAAGAAGGAAACCACTTATCAACATGGCCACAGACCTTGATTCGTACTGCTTTGACAGCTATTAAACAAAACAATTACTTATACACAAATAAACACGGCTTATGCCTGTCAACGAAGAAGCACCTCTATCAGGTGAGGCGGGGAATAATTTAGCTCCTTAGAAGTATCGTCGCAGCATGCTACTCTTACTAGAGACAGGAAAGACACTGCGATGTGGCGGCGCTGGTACGTTGCAATGGACTGGGGCTTGAATTCGACTGCTGCGATATACCCGAACCATGCATCGGCCTTCATCATTGTTACTTTCTGTGTAGTAGTCGCGGTGGTTCCTTTTGAGGTTCCATTTCCCGCGCATTGGCGCCAACCTCGAAAGCCGTCGTCGTCGATCGTATCATCTCGGGCAATTAGAAGTGTGCAAGTGGGCCTAGGCGCCTTTCTGCTCATCACCATACTTGTTTTCCTCTTCAGAAACGCCCATGTTCATCGGGTGGCTGTGGGGAAGGTTTGGCAAACGGTCCATTTTCTGGGCCTACTTACATCCATACCTTGGCGTTGGTGTTTCTGGATCAACGAGACTTTGACTGATATGCCAGTTTCTACAGTCCGTACAGCCACGGAGTTAGCATGTATGTAGTTCTGCTGTTTCCTCATTGTGCCCCTTCTGAGCTTTCGGTCTAGTCGACAGTATTCTTTTGTGCAACCTTCTGTTCGGCACATAGCTACTCAAGCTAGCGCAGGCTCTAATGTATTGAATGTGATATTCCAGTCTGTTAGATGTGATAGAGCAGAACTAAATAGACTTAATACTACCTGAAGTCGGGTGATTCCTTCTATAAACCTACTACCCTTTTCAGGCTATTCATCCCGTACTATATGAACTATAAGAGTATCAGGTGCTTCTTTGGGCTAGGTACGACTTATGCGCAATACCCTACTAAGTCTCGAAACTGCAGTTTGTCATGTGCTCTAGCTGAGCCGAAGCAAATATGGACCAATAGCGCTGTAGGGAATCCAACCTAGAAGTGGCCCAAGTGGATCAGCTTTCAATGTCTACATGCATCTAAAATACGCTTACTTGGCACTCTATGCGCTTCCTTTTGATGTAAAGTGCGATGAGATCAAAGGGCATCTGTAAGATATTCATGAGATAGAAGGATTGAAACCTGGGCTAATATTAACATTGGAGAGGAGAGCTTGCCGACGCTTTCATATATATCAATGCATCAGCTGCTGTCTCCTCATAGTCTATCCACTTCCTTGATGTTTGTGGAATTGGTCAAGTGAACGCACACCTCTAGGTTTCCATGTCAAGAATGGACTAGTAGACGGAGATGTTATCGGTCTTATATCATATTATATTGAGGGATTTATTGCCGTCACTTACGATGTAACATAGTATCATATAGTTTATCAAATTTGGGAAAGATGCAGTGCGCCATACTTGTATGTTTCCATAGGCAAACTCATGCTTTCAAATCCAGCGTTTTTTGCGATCACGACCTTCTCTTTCTGGGTAATGGCCTTATATTCCATGTCCTCTATGGAACACTCACAGCATCCACTACTGATATATAAAGGTATCATCAATTTCAGGATAATGGCTCATGATTGGAAATCTTCGACATTGAGACAAGTCTCCACGAGGCTCAAGCAAAAATGAAGACCTTAAACGCGCGTGTGTTTAGTGCAGCAGTCGTTATCTTTTCTGGACGCTCTACAGGCACAAGTTTCTTAAATCATAGCCAGTTACTTGCAGGATTCGAGGATCCCAGCTGGTTCGAACAGAACATCCCATTCCTTGAGGCTCCCAATCAACAGATTCAAGACGTCTACTATTACCGTTGGCAGACTTACAAGGAACACCTTACTTACACCGGTGCCCAATATGGCTACATGCTTAGCGAATTTCTAGAGCCAGTCAGTTACGGCGCGCCGTACGGAGGCGTCGTAGCTGCCGCGGGGCACCACATCATTGAAGGGCGATGGCTACGGGATCAGAAATACGGCAAAGATGCCGTGAATTACTGGTTGGCTGGCCCTGGCCAGTTTAGCAAGCCACAAACGGACCAATACAATCTAGACACCTCTGACTGGGCACACGAATACAGCTTCTGGGCAGCCAGCGCCGTGTGGCGCCAGTATCTTGTAACTGGAGACAGAGACTTCGCAATCGGCCAATTGGATAATCTCGTCAAACAATACCGGGGCTGGGATAACCACTTCAATGCGGACCTCGGACTCTACTGGCAAGTTCCCGTCTGGGATGCCACCGAATGCACAGCCGCCTCTTACGAAACGAGTGATCCTTACCACGGCGGTGCTGGATATAGACCGACCATTAACGCATATCAGTATGGAGACGCTCGAGCCATCTCGTCCTTGGCCGTATTAAAGGGAGATGCAGCCTTAGCCTCCGAGTATTCAAGCCGGGCCGACGCCCTACAGACCGCAATGCAGACATATCTTTGGGATAGCCAGCGCCAGTTCTTCATGCATCGGCAACGGGACAATAACACCTCAGGACAGCTTCTCACCACTCGTGAGATTATGGGTTACATACCGTGGATGTTCAATATGCCACAAGCTTCTGATATAGCCGCTTTTTCCCAGCTGAGGGATCCTCAAGGCTTTGCGGCCACTTACGGACCTACCACTGCTGAACGCCGAAGCCCATGGTACATGTACAGCGGTGCAAACTGCCTTCAATGGGATGGCCCATCATGGCCATACGCCACCTCACAAACCCTTACCGCGGTGGAGAATGTACTCCATGATTATCCGGCGCAGTCGTATATTTCCACGGCCGATTACTTTACCCTTCTCCTTGCCTACACCACCACCCAATATCGGAATGGCATCCCTTATGTCGCTGAAGCTCATGATCCCGACGCAAATACGTGGAAGTACGACACATTTAATCACAGCGAAGATTACAATCATTCCACCTTTATCGACAACATCATCGCCGGACTCCTTGGTCTACGCGGGCAATCTAACAATACTCTAACGGTCGATCCTCTCGTGCCATCCTCATGGGACTACTTCGCTCTGGAGAACGTTGCGTACCATGGGCATAACTTAACAGTTATTTGGGATAGGACTGGTCAGCGCTACGATCAGGGTACAGGTCTACGGGTCTTTGTTGATGGGACTGTCGCGGGAAATCGTGATACACTGGGTTTGCTCACGGTCAACGTCGGCAGCCCAGCTATCCAAACCGTTACTTCTCAGGTCAATATCGCAGCCAACAGCCAGGAATTCTCACAGGGGTCGACTCCATTCGCATCTTACACCTCGCCATATGACGATGTCTGGAGGGCTGTCGACGGCATCGTATTTCGTAACGCCGTTCCCCAGAACAGCCGGTGGACTTCGTATAATAGCCCCAATGCCCAGGATTATTTCGGAGTGGATCTTCGACGACCGCAAGCAGTTTCCAATGTCCAGCTGTATTTCTACACCGACGGCGGTGGTGTACAATTACCCTCAAGTTATGATCTCCAGTATCTGGCCGGAAATGTTTGGACCACAGTCCCCGGCCAGCAGCGAAGCTCAGCCGCCTCCACATCAAACACACAGACCCAGATCACCTTCCTGACAATCACCACCTCGCAACTGCGTGTCGTAGCCCCCAATGCCGGTGGCGGAACAGGTTGGGGCCTCTCTGAGTTCGAGGTGTGGACCGCAGCCATATTCCAGATACGGAACCAAAACAGCGGCAAGCTCATGGGCGTCCAAAATGCGTCGACAGCCATCAGCGCTAACATCCAGCAATATGACGACAATGGCACTCGGGATCATCTGTGGGAATTTATCAAGGCAGCTGGTGGGTGGTACAAGATTAAGAATCTCAACAGCGGGCTCCTGCTGGCCGTGGCAGGGGCATCAACGTCCAACAGCGCGCTTCTCCAGCAGTATCAGGATAATGGAACCGACGATCATCTTTGGCGAGTACAGTCAAATAGTGATGGGCTTTTCTTGATACAGAATAAGAACAGCGGGCTGGTAGCTGGGGTTGATGGAGAGTCAACAGCTAACAGCGCCAACGTTGTCCAGTTTCAAGACAACGGGACCCCAGACCATCTTTGGAGTTTGCTTGCAGCTGTTCCTGCTAATTGAAATCCAAAATGAGTCCCAGATTAATATCCTATGAGAGAATTAAATGTAATTTCTAAGTTAAAGAGTACTGAGGGAATATAGACTTCGCCAGTGGCATCTGTAACTAGAATTGAATTGTCCGTCTCCTGAAATATGAGGTTGAGATCCAATATGACACTTGCTGGTTAATGACTACCTTTACGCGCCCCATAAGGGCATGCCCTCTATTTAGGCATGCAGATTACTTATCACACAGTTTTGTTAAGTGAACATAAAGCTATTGCCAATAATAGCTACCATTCTGTAAATATGTAAAAGGATCCACGACATTTTATCTTTTGTCTTGCGAGAATTGTGTGATAGTATCTTGAACCGATCAAAATCCGCACTCGATCAGGCTCATAAGATAGCTGGTCTTCATGAGAGCCATAAACGTTACGCTGCCAATATGTACCTAAATGGAGGCGTTTCTCAAGTTAATATTCACATTTCCTGATCCCTCTGGTTGCCATGGAAGTGGAATATTTTCTACATAAAACAGAATACAAGATACCCAGACATTTACGACCAGAGGTAGTGGAGAATTCGGGGACCCGTCAAGTTCTTTATTGAGGTTCAGATTCTGCCATTTCAAGAGTCTCGGGAGGTTAAAATTAAAGTCACAAATTCTATCACGATCTATTCTATACACAATGTACAGGTTATGTTGGCAGAGAAGATAGGGCGAGGTATTGACCAGCTGTCTTAGCCACGTAGCCTAGTACTAGAGCGGTAGCCGAATGCTAATACTCAATATTATTGCTATGTTAACGACTGGCAATCTAAACTTTATGAGCGGAATGAACGGTCCTTATATAGTAAGTCGATTCTGAGGGAGCGCTGTAACCTATCGCTCCATCGTACTATGAAAGCGTTGGTGTGTATCGCTCCAACCGCTCGCTCCGATCGCTCCTCCTAAGAATTGGTCCTTCGGTGCCTTAGCTAATCCGGAGTACGTAGTAATTCCTCTTTTTCAATCTGGTTGCTAAGGGGATTTTGAAAGAAAAAAAGGGATGTATTATCGCTTCAGCTAGACTAGGGAAAAAATATTCCAGGCCGCTTAAGACAGTAGATCCACAAATCGCTTCTAACCTTCCTTCTCTCATAAACAGAAACAAGCACACCACAGAACCAGAGAGAAGAGCAACTTTCCTAGCAGACAAACTACTCAGGCAGAAGGACGCGTGCAAATCCATATCTAAGGTGCCGCCATAGTGCCACCTTATTGCCTAAGGTTTCATCCCTCGAGTGCAATTCAACCCCGCACTGTTAAGGCTCATGACCACAGCAAGTGTCAGATCATCAGCTTCTAGAGTGGTTTGACTAAAACGAAAAGTTACCGCACAGTATATAATAAGACTAGATACCTACCATGGCATCCGGAAACCTACGAATACTGGCCATATCCTTGAATCACGAGTCATGGTTCGATGAGATGTACAGCTCCCTTCTTGCCGCCCTCAGAGCCAAGGCAGACTTTCAGCGTGTTGAAGACGCAAGATCCGCCATACAGTTTCTATCACAACAGTCGCAGCTACAGCCGTCAGCCGTCATTCTAACAGATGATGCGCTGAGTCTTGCAAAAAACGCCCATGTCTGGGAAGCAGTTCTGGGATACATCCGCCGAGGAGGTACTGCCGTGGCCATGGGCCATTTCCCTTCTTTTGTTAAACCTAACAATATGAAGCCTTTTTTTTCCAAGGCAGGCTTGGATTGGGACTCTGGTTCATACCATCGGACGACCCTGGTACTGAACCGGGCTGCAATAGACGAAGACGTCACTGCGAAGCTGCCTCCAAGCTACAGCTAGAAGGCTGTATTTGTAAACAACGTGGCATCGGCAGATATGTGGTATCAACCGGATCAGGATTCTGTGGTTGAGTCTCGGGTCTTTGAGCCGACCAGTGCAGATGTTCCTGGAGAGACGGCCGTCGCGCTGGCCAGAGTTGGGGATGGCAGGCTTGGATATATCGGCGATGTCAACGCTGAGGAAGAGTCACATGCGATTCTCCTTGCCATGTGTGGTCTGTTATAAATATCAACGAGCTATAATAAAATGCAAGAAGTCCAATATGCTCAACGTTCACTGTCTACTGATGGATATATGTAAGGTGGTTTAATACACCAATCTACCACATACGACCATAGGTAGTGGAAAACTCGGGGTCCCGTCAAGCACCTCCTTGAGTTTGGTGTCTTCCATTTTTTGCGACCCGAGACTCCAAATCTGGAGTCACACAGTGCCGTTTTTGGTAGTTAGCCAACCCCGCGCTAAGACGCTTGCCACCGTTAAATCCTCTACCTACAATTAAAACGGAGCTAATGCTACCACTGTTTTTATACCCATACTACGGTTGACTATAACGACTTCTGTCTCAAACCCTTTTTTTTTTTAACTAAAGGCACCTAGGGGTTAGAAAAACTTATATTTTATCCAATTAAAAATCATTTCCTTATCTATAGCCCCATTATTTAATTTTTCTCTTATTTTAGTTTATTTTTTAAAGTATTTTTAGAAATTTATACAGTTTATTAATATTTTAAATACTTGTTTTATAATGCTTCTTATAGCGCTCTTTACAGCGCTCCTTATAGCGCTCTCATACGTCGTGCACGCATTTTGGCAGGAGTTCTGACATCGGTAATCTTCTCATAGAAAGGATGGCATATGGCCTGTTACGCTTTCAAAGGGGGGGTATAAAGATAAGGATAATGGCTTGGAGCGCTGTTTTGGAGCGCTCTAGAATTGGAAAAAAAATATGAAAAGTATTTTTTTAGTAGATTTAATACTGTTTTTTATTTTTTTATTTTAAATTACTTTTAATATTTTAAATGACTTGTTTAGCGGTAAAGCGGCGTTAGTTTTTGTTAGATGCCTGCTTTACGCCAGCGCTACCGCTTCTGCCTTTGCGCGAAATACTGGATGCCCTTATATTGATAGCAGTATCCGTTAAGATGGATGATAATTCGTAGCTTTCCTAAAGTCTAGCTTCCCCTGGATATTATTTTACTCATTATTGTCAGCTCCACAGACGCGAACAGTCTTACAGTGGAAGTATTGGGGTACGTTAATCACGCCCTTGGTAGTTTCTTCTTAAAGGAGTTCGCCTTCTTTATCCCAGTCTACATACTGCCGTAAGTGTTTTATTTATAAAAGACGGCTTCTACAGACCCTCTTAATAATATGTTTGCTAACAGGGTTGTACCCGAACGGCAATATAATATACCCGCTTCATGACTCTAAAACGCTCTATCCAGCGTCTCACTCAATCTCTACATGCTCCTCACCGTCAGATAAAATAATAGCGGGATTAAACCCAAGCCCCTCATCATCCTGAGAAATTCGAAAATTACGGTCACAAACTAAAGCAGATAACCCTTAAAGGCAATCCCCCAAAGTCGGTTAAATTCCCATATCCTCATACACGATCCGCAGAACGTAAAGCTTAAGATGAAGTGGCGGGTCTATTGGGCGGCGAGGATCTCTCTCGCACGCGTTACGTGACTAATGCCTGTTATTAATGCTTTATCAGCAGCAGAGTTACTTTTTAATTCTCCAGGCACCAGGGTATGCGTATTGCAGACTCTAGCATCTCGTAGGAGCGAAATCAGGATATAGCTTATAAATAGAGTCTTCTTATTTTCACCGTAGGATATTCCTATTTTCACCGTAGTGGCCCGTGCGCTGCGTTAAGTGGAGAACTTTCCAAAACCACTTGAGTTTTTAATTAAGGAAAACAAAGCTTAAATAAAGAAAATAAAATATATTAAAAATATATATAATTTAATTATTATATAATTTAATATAATATCTTTTTAAAATTAAATTTAATTAATTATTTAAGCTATAATTTATAAAAAGCTTTAATTAAAGATTTTATATATTATACTATAAATAATTTAAAAAAATT
>JARFTM010000450.1:0-10181 GCA_030278935.1 Trichoderma polysporum | reverse complement strand
GGGGGGGGAGGTTCAACACAACCGTGCTCGTTTAGACTGGCAATTTAACGGCGACGGACAGTTGCTTCATGGCCCGCCTAATTATTCCTTCACCGGCAAGGCATTATATGTCAAACGAGACAAAACGCAAAAACACGCGGCACCGCCTCACCGACCGTCTCCTCTTCCTGCAGCTATGGAAGAGAAAAAATTTTCGTTGGTGCCCGCCTACACTGCAGTGCTGTGTTGTCCTGCAGCCATCATCACATCGCACGACGATGCCTGTCACTGATAGGATCCTCCGTCGACCTCGTGCTCCACTAGATCCATCCGACAACCAAGGAAGAGGCCCGGCCAGCGCCAGCACACCATGCAGGCCCCTGTAAAGCGAGCCTATCATCCTCAGTCAAAACGCGCCAGCGCACTCCTGCGGCCAGCACAGAGGCCGTTGCGGCGGCCGTTTATTGGCATTGCTGAGTGGTGAGACACGCTGGAGGCGGGGGTGTTGCGCCTGCTCGGATCCAAGAGTCAGACTGGACTGCAACGATAAAACCCGCAGGGCCCCCTCGTTGCCCAACGTTCTCTCCTGTTTCTTCTTTCTGCCCAACGGTTTCTGCCCAAAATATCCTTGAATCCCTCATCATCATACCAAGACCGACTTTTCGCTTCTCATTTGTATCCACCTGCAGCCCCCATCATCAGTCAGCCGTCAGGAACTGCAAGCCAATCCAGGGAACCGTTTTGCCACCGCCATCACTTCGATCTTCACCGTCAACTCTTCCACGTTGACCTGCCGGATCTCCCATTCAGGGCCCTGTTCACAGATTCCATCCGGGATACAATGACAGCTGCTCTGCTGCCTCACCAGGCGAACATGCCTAGCTACAATACTGTTGACCTTGATGAGGTCTCTTCGCTGCCCAGGTACTGTTTTCTTTATGCTCAGGATTTTGCGTGTTTTCTCTGCTTTTTTCTTTTTTCGCTTCGTTTTTGCTTTTCAAACTGTCGCATTTGTTGAGTGAGAAATCATGTACTTTTCTTTTCTCTTGTTTCTGTCAGCATTGTCTTGCCGCCTTGAAACCAGCCACAGGATACACCCGGATGCCAAAAAGCCATGGAAAAGCCACGCGGACCTTCTGAACGGAACAGAATAATTTTCTTTTTTTTGGAACAGGACTTGTCCAGCCGGACAAGGAAACATGAGAAATCAATGAAATATATAATCTTTTGGCTTCGTGCCAGCGGTGAGTATGGCCCGCTATTTGAATTGAATCGACAGATTTTCGATGCCCTCCATTGGCCAAATCTTTGCGTGAGCCACGTGTATGCTGCGGAGAACCGACGGAGCCCAAGGACCTTCTGGACCATATAGCGAATTTGCGGACCTGCTTTTCTGGATCTCGGGATGACCCTTCACCGCGCGACCTACGACTGTACAGCTGGCCCTGAGCGGTCTATATGTGGACTTTGTTCGAGACGCAGTTTAATTTGACTGCGAACGCAAACTTGCAGAAGTGGATCTCTGACAACTGGCCTTACTCTGAGCTGGACAATTCACCGACTCTAAATCCGTGGATCTCTCGACTCACGTGTCTCTGGACCTTGTTGGCCTTCAGATTCGAAATGAATGGTGCGACTATGAATTTTCTTGTTAGCTTTTGTTTCAATTTTGCTTTGCCTTGTTTTGGCCTGTTTAACCCGGAATTCCAAATTATCGACCCAGAAGACCTAGGCCTTGGAGCACACTGGATTACGCCAACTCACCTCTTTTGAAGCTGGAGCCCAATATGGATACTTTTCATGGAATTATGAGGACTTGCTGTCAGAATGACTACCTCTTTTTGTATATGGCTCGGTTTGTGTGACCATGTTCCCCCATTTGCTCTACGATTAGCTTACTGACCCCCCTAGTAGGATCAAAGTTGACTCCCATGCCAAGTCTTGATTTATTTCTTTCTCTTTTTCTGTGTCGATGAATTTTGGTAGTGGTGAGAATAGCACACTAACCTGACCTAGCAACTTCAGCTACCCCCAGTCATCTATGGCTGCACCCGCCCCTGCCATGTTTTCTTTTTCTCATACAGAACCAACGACGGACCTTATGAATGGTTCGTCGTGGGGTGCAAATGCAGAAGGGCCACAGAACCTACATGATTACCCGGACAATGGATCATCGCACTCAGGAGAAGCCGAGGAATATCTTTTTGCATCTGGTCATAACTCACCTAGGGGACCAAGACTTGATCAGGCCCAACCCACTGAGGTGGCATGGGCTGCTCCCAAAGCGACCATGTCCATCAACATAGGAGCCCAGGCCATGTCTCGAGCTAGCTCGAGCCGCTCCAACGGCTCTGCTGTCTCACCGACACAGATGTCTAATATGAGCACTAGAGGTAATGCACAAGCTTTCCGGAGTGGACCTCAATCTACTGGCTCCATGGCCGGAATGGATTCCTGTCTGTTGAACTCAGATGCCCACGGTGTTTCATCCCACATTTACTGGTCCGACTACGCCTCTCTCGAAATGGGCCTCAGCGCCGATGGTGTTGCCTTTCCGGTCCACAACGTGAACCCACTCCACGTGGTTCCTTCACAGATGCAATTTGCTAATGATGCTGTTCCGGATGCATCATCACCTAGCACCTGGGATTGTTTTTCTAGCTCCATCTCCAGAACTTCTTCCCCTGCCACCATTGATGATTCATGGCAATCTGCTCCTCCTTTTAGCCCTGACTCCTCCCCCGAACTTTGCCGATCGCCTAGGTACGTTATCTTCCACGATGTGGATGAACTATCTTCTTACCGGCTCGATTTGTTCAGAGACAGAAAAATCCCCATGATGCCAGAGGACCTGCATAAACACGCCGTATCCCAGATGGAAGATGCTTCTGCTCTTCCTCAAGCCTATACCGCCGCCCGCCGACAGGGAAGTGAGGGAGAGACTGCCCGAGACCATGCCTTGTACAAGAACGTCACTCCTAAGGGAGACGGTCTCTTTCACTGCCCCTGGGAGGGCCAGCAAAACTGCAACCACAAGCCCGAGAAGCTTAAGTGCAACTATGAGTAAGCTTTGGATGGTCCTTTTCCTTCTGATTCAAAAGCTAATAATCAAACCTCTTACAGCAAGTTTGTTGACTCCCACTTGAAGCCCTACCGATGCAAGGCTGAGGCTTGCGAGGGCGCCAGATTTTCTTCCACTGCATGCCTTCTTCGCCACGAGCGTGAAGCCCATGGTCTTCATGGCCATGGCGATAAGCCTTTCCTCTGCATGTACGAAGGTTGTGAGCGATCTATTCTTGGCAGCGGTTTCCCGCGCCAGTGGAACCTACGTGACCACATGAAGCGAGTTCACAATGATCACGGCAGCGCTGGTGGCTCCCCTACCGGGGCCGCTCAGCAGGCCACCAAGGGACGGAA
Source organism: Trichoderma polysporum (assembly GCA_030278935.1). Taxonomy (NCBI): domain Eukaryota; kingdom Fungi; phylum Ascomycota; class Sordariomycetes; order Hypocreales; family Hypocreaceae; genus Trichoderma; species Trichoderma polysporum. The sequence continues at coordinate 6,785 of JARFTM010000450.1, read as the reverse complement.
GCGCAAGTCAGATGCTTCTGAAACCCCCACTAGCCGCAAGGCCTCGATCAAGTCGATGCCTGCCCCAGAGCCAAAGCTGCCCCCTGTCAAGCCTCTTATTGAGCAGTGGATGGACCACCACAAAGTGGTGGCCGATATGCTTAGCCGAATGAACAAGCCAGATGACGTCCAGAACCTCCAGCACATCTCAGAGGCCCAAAAGCACCTCGAGGCCATGCTCAAGATGACTACTGCCCAAGTCAACATTACCCCCAAGGCCGAGATGTCTCCCACTCGCCGACACTATTTGCCTTGAAACATTGATGACAGGTTGTGGTTTGGTCTCTCGTTTATAATCAGGATATGACACCACACGGGTTGTTTCTTTTTTTTTTTTTTCTCTCTATATATACGCACCTTACATAGGACGAATGCTCGCGTCAAAGGACGCTGAGCTTACCGGGATATGATATCCCAAGGGACGTCCCGCGAGTAAACAGTCTCGCATAGTGGGTCACGTCCATCACAGACTGCTAAGCCTAGCAGAATGATATTGGCTATACGCACAAGATCTCCCTCAGAGAAGGGCTTTTGGGTCAGGCTCATCACGCTACTTCGGGGTTTGAGCCGGAGAGATGTTTCCATCGAGTTTATGGACGAAAGAAAAGCATCACAGTTTTGTTACTTATTTTTCTTCACTTATGGATGCTAAAAGTATTGGACTTGGGTTTGGATTGGGTTTGGATTTGGATTTGGATTTGGAATGGATAAACAGCGTTTTGATTTGGATATTCTCTCGTCTTTGGATCTTTTTTTTGTCAATACCCCCTATTTCATTTTGTCAGCTACTTAGATTTAGATGCTTTTTGTGGCATAGGCATTCGCTTAACCAGTTTCACTGGCGATCATTTTCTTAGAATACTTTTGTTTGGAATATACTTTCATGATGTTAATGAATCTACTTCTGCTTGCTCACTAAGTAATGCTGTTCTCAGCTCAGTAACTCCCCTATAAACAACTGCTGCAGAAGTAACTCTGCCTTGATTGTAGCGTGGTGAGGCTCCTCTAGCGAGCAATCAACTGCCTACCTATTAAGGCCATGCTAATAATTAATGCCTTTAAAAAATCTCACCAACGCCCCAGCCTGCCGTAGTAGCATCTAGTAACCACCCTGACCCAGTATTTGCAGCGAGCTCATCATGCTCCCGATTAATGGATACGCGGTATGGATCATGTTGATTGCATAGGCGGTTGTCTGGCGAACTACATTTAGTGTTGCTTCAGGCCCTTGACCCGGGGTTTCAAGCGCTGTGTCGAGAGCCAGGAGACCCTCGTTGATGGAGACGATGGTTGAGTGGAGAAGCATCAGCTCTTGGTCTATTTGGTATATGAGATTGGCCATGGTAGAAGGTTGTTTTACGGCGAATTAGGTAGAATGTTTTGGAAGGCTGATACTGCTTGGGCGTGTAGTTTAACAAGTGTAAGGAGGAATGGAACTTGTGTGCCACATGATAGGGTAGCTTGATGATTTTGTAAGGAGATTCGGGGAGAGAGCATGGTGATGTATGTATGTATATATATACCTGCAGGATGGTTGTGTGTCACCTTCAAAGTCTGGATTCTTCTCAGCGCTGTAGTTGATCCAATACATTTTATGTGTTTTATTTCTCTGTATTGGAGCCCAATCACTGGTGATATCATAGATCTTTTACATGTTGCTGAATCATGTTTCCAGATACTTATTATATGGAAGCCGTGGTGCATTATGCGGTGCTTATCAACCGCTGGGAAGCTAATGGGTGTAACCCAAATCAACAATTCCACATGAAATATTAGTAGAGCTATCAGATATTATATATTAGAGACCGGGAAGCATTTAGACCCCTTTAATGGCTTTGCACCTATATCAAATTACTACTATTAACCATGCCTGACAGCCGATGTGGGGCCGATCCAAGCACTGAGCGCCGTCTGCCGGACTTCGGCGCATTTGCGGCACATGTTTGTAGTTCCCTGAGTACCTGAGCTAGAGAGCTTCTCTATCAAGTTGACGGTTTTACCCCTCCATCCAAGCTACATATTCTCATACCACCACGAATCTACCTACAACATCGAAGCAAGCTTCGTCTCCTTAATTGCTCCTCTTGTATTTGATTCCCGTATCTTTATTTATACTCTATCCTCCAATCCAGTCACCATGGCTCGCAAGTTTTTCGTCGGCGGCAACTTCAAGATGTGAGTTGTATTTCCTTTTTTTTTTTTATCATACCACCTCCCCGCCATGCCCCGCGCTCCAAAACAGCGCAGAGCTTTGGGCACAGACAATTGGGAGCGAAGCCAAGCTGATTGACATTTACTGATAGGAACGGGTCTATCTCGTCCATCAAGGAGATTGTCAACAACCTGAATAACGCCAGTCTCGACCCTAACGTTGGTATGTGCTCGTCTTGTCTCTAGGTGGTCCAGCGAAGGGGAGAGAAATAGTTCTAACCGCTTTGTTCTTCTCTCTCTAGAGGTCGTCATCTCCCCGTCCTACCTGCATCTCCTCCTCGTCCGCGAAAACCTCCGCCAGGGCCTTGAGGTTGCCTCCCAGAACGTCTATGACAAGCCCAATGGCGCCTTCACTGGTGAAGTCTCCGTCTCGCAGCTGAAGGACAGCGGTATCAACTGGGCTATCCTGGGCCACTCTGAGCGCCGCACCATCCTCCGCGAAAGCGATGAGGTTGTCGCTCTCAAGACCAAGTATGCTACTGACAACGGCGTTGCTGTCATCTGGTGCTGCGGTGAGTCCTTGGAGGAGCGCGAGGCCGGCCAGACCATCGATGTGGTCAGCAAGCAGCTCGCGGCCCTCAAGGCCCAGATTTCCGACTGGTCTAAGATTGTCATTGCCTATGAGCCCATCTGGGCCATTGGCACTGGCAAGGTTGCTACCACTGAGCAGGCTCAGGAGGTTCACAAGGCTATCCGAGGATGGCTCAAGACCAACGTGAGCGACAAGGTTGCTGAGGAGACCCGAATCTTGTACGGTGGCAGTGTCAACGAGAAGAACTGCGGTGAGCTCGGCAAGCAGCCCGACATTGACGGTTTCCTCGTCGGTGGTGCTTCTCTCAAGCCTGCTTGTAAGTTCAAACATTTTAACTGTGATCTAATAAGGCCTCTTTATGCTAATTTGTCTTAGTTATCGACATCATTAACAGCCAGAAGCAGTAAATGGGTACTCCTACGGTAAAAACACAACTCGACAGAAAAAGAATCTTAGGGAGAAAAGAATAATGACGCTTCCGTATAAAATAACAAAATCCGTAAATGACATGCAGTATTTCCATACAGCTGGACTGATTTACATCTGTGAAGGTATCATTGCTCATATGTAGCGTTGTGTCCTATATGCTCCAGCAACCCAATGCCAGTACTATCTATGTGGTCCATCCCAATACAAATACACGGACATGATACATAAAACCATAATAAAAAATCGCTCAAATCAAACAGCCATGCCCTTGCCGTGGTATGGGGACCAAATGCCTCTGACACTGGGCTTGGTGCTAAGAATAGCCTTGTTCGTCTTTCTCAACTTCTCTCCGCTAGCATCTCGCAACAGTTCCACCTTTTGAAGAATCTCGTATGGTGAGAGGTTGCGCACGCAGATGGGCTTCGTCCGGCCGTTGATGTAGTGTCCGATGATGACGGGATGCTTGCCGGGTCGCGGGGAAACGGCAAACTCGATCTGTGGGTTGGCGGTCGCAAACTTGGGGAGCAGTGACTTGATGAAGCCGCTATATATAGAGTTAGCAATCATTGACCGACTATGCTTTCAGCTCATGTGAATTGCCCACTTCATGCCTCTGGAGCTGCCCGCCCAGTCGCAGTAGTGTAGGTCCAGTTTCCTGCACTGAAGGACAAACGCCCCCAGGCCATTCTTGCGGTCCACGTTAGCTCGTTACCGTTGAGAATCAGTGTAAGTAGACCACATACCTTTCCATCTGCAATGGCTCGCAACGCCTTGACTGTCATTTTGGATGTGGCTTGAATATTCCAGCCGCTATTCTCATGATCAAGCTCGCAGCATATCTAGTGTAACATCGAAAAATGAACAATTCGATAGCCAGACAGATTGGGCCTAGCGCCAAAGGCACAACTCCGGCAAAATTCAGCCCCAGGCATCGCCGAAGTCGAGCTACACGAACAATTTACTGCTGCCAGAGCGCGCAGCTTGTTTCACACTCTCTTGCTGCAAGCAATAACTCGTCGCATCAGGACATCTCGATTTTTGGACGCCAGAGCCCGCGGTCACCCCGACCAACGAATCCTGTGTCTCCTCTTCGTCTCCCATTCGATTGCGGCGACCGCGATTTCCCTGATCCTACGCGATGACCGACAAGTTACCCCCTAACTTGCTGGCGCTCTTTGCCGCGCGACCTCCGCTGCGATGGGTAGAACCCTCTGACCATGCGCCCGACAGGCGCAGGACAGCCCCCATCGGTGGTCTCGCCGCTTTCCTACCTGAGCTGCAGAAGTACAAGGAGACGGATGAGTACCAGCCCACCGAGAGCTGGCTGGAGATGCGCGATCGGAAAAAGCGAGAGCAGAAGGAGAGTGCTACAGATCTGGTTACCGAGGGGCCCAAAAAATGTAAAGATGCCAAACAGAGCTTACGCACGCTTTTTCACGTTACTAACAGGTGCTGATAGTTAAACCAAACGAGGATCCCAATATTCGTGGAGATGCCTTCAAGACTCTCATTGTCGCCCGTCTCAGCTATGAGGCTGACGAGCGTGATTTGGAAAGGGAGTTTGGACGTTTTGGCCCCATTGAACGTGTTCGTATCCCCCGATACCTATGCTATAGCCAAGAACTTGGAGCTGACATTGCTTTTATCAGATTCGCATAATTGTTGATACCCATGCTCATGAGAAGCCTAATAAGAAGAAGAAATCACACAGGGGCTACGCATTTGTCGTTTTTGAGCGCGAGAAAGATATGAGAGGTAAACTATTCCAACCCTTCCATGCTATATGACCATTCAATCCAATCCAATCCAATCCCGGTGGATATACCTCGAAGATGTGGCCCTCAAGCTTGCCCATCCGTAGAAGCATACCACGAGAGACGTCCACTAGGCCCTCCAGCTTGCCTGTCTCATTCTGCCCAATTTTTAAATCCGTGAATTATCCTATTTTTATGGTAAGAGTTGCTAACATTGGCGTCTTTTGGCGCAATGACGAATAGCTGCCCTGGACGCTTGCGATGGTATTCGCATTAAAGACAGGCGCATCAAAGTGGACGTTGAACGCGGCAGGACTGCCAAGAATTGGTTGCCTCGCAGATTAGGTGGTGGCCTAGGTGGCCGAGGTTATACTAGAGCAATGCCCTCTCGTCCTGGCGGCCCTGGCGGCTTTGGAGGAGGCGAAAGAGGCGGCGGCGGCGGAGGAGGCTTCCGTGGAGGCTTCAAAGGAGGTTTCGAGGGCGGACGAGGCCGAGGTGGTTTCCGTGGAGGCTTCGGCGGCGGCCGTGGAGGTGGCTTCCGAGGTGGCGGCGACTTTGGCCCCCGAGGCGGTGATCGAAACGGCTTCGGAGCACCCAATGGAGCCCCGTCTGGTCCTGGATTCGAAAGGAGAAACGGAGGCGGCGACCGAGGCGACCGAGGCGACCGAGGCTTCTCTGGTGGTGGGTATGAGTCTCGAGGTGGTGGACGCTCATATGAAGACAGATCCGGCGGCCACCGAGATGGCGGTCGATATGGCGATCGTGACCGCGGCGACCGCGGCGACCGTGGCGACCGAGGTGATCGTGGTGACCGCGGCGATCGTGGTGACCGTGGCAACCGAGGTGATCGTGGCGACCGTGACCGCGAAGGACGCCAGACTGGCAGTAACATGGAACCCATTGGCAGCCGCAGAGAAGGTGGGTATCGGGAAAGGGACTATGATCGGCCTCGCGATGATGACAGCCGGAAGCGAGGATACGAGGGTGGTGGCTACGAAGATCCCCGGAAGTTGCGCCGCTACTAAGCTAGATGGCCGGTGCAAGTCGACGAATTTCGACGCTTGGTGGGTAAGCTAATTGCTTGACGAGTTTCTTTCGCATTCTTTCTTTCGCCTCTCATGGGTAAGAAGCCTGCCGTCTGCCACCAAATCATTCTCAGACTTTAGATCGCCAAGGATTACTCCCCAAATCCATCTTATCCTAAGTCGTCTTTCCTAGGCTAGTAGGCCACGATTCTTGACTAATGGGTAATAAACCCCCTTTCGTCTTGTTTCTTGGCTAGAGGCCACCGCTATCAAATACTGAGTACCAACCAGCTGTCACTACTGGACAGGAAACACTTAATAATAGGAACAAGACGGGAAATGTTATTCTCGTAATGTATTATAGGGCATTTGGCAGGTAAAGCAACTAAAAATTGGAGCTTCAGGTAAAGTCAGAGGTAAGCTCTTGTGACCTACTGATTGCGACATCGAAGCAATTGCTTTTTCTGTTTGCCAAAGGAGTTTTAAGGACATTGAGCCAGCGAGAGGGAGAGAAAAAAAAACAAGAAAACAACAGTTTGTGTGTGCCAATTAACGTGCATTTGTAGTAATGCGAGAGCAAATATACAATTACTCTGTAACAGTGGAAGACTTGAGACGCAGAATATCTTTTTTGCTTGATCATCATTTCAGGAGCATAAACATATATATCATGTATGATGTCCTCCATATTTTTGAAAACCCTGTGAAGAACCTTGGAACGCCGAAATACCCAAACAATTCCGTTGCTGGTATATGTTGCACGCGCACAGAACATTTTCTACCAAAAACTACAAC
>JARFTM010000449.1:0-10251 GCA_030278935.1 Trichoderma polysporum | reverse complement strand
ACTAACAAGGCGACGATGTGGTAGCGGGGGGGAGGGGTGTGGTTCTTTTCTTTTTTTTTTTTTCTTTATTAAATTCTTTTTTGGCATTTCGGCAATCCATGTGTGGATGACAAACCATGCTGTGTTTGTTGACAAACTCCGACACCATTGCCCGAAAGTGGATGTTGATACGCTCACTGGGGAAAAAAAAGAGCCCCGTGCAATACTAGAGCGAACAGTAATAAGCTTGATCGTAAAGAAAAAAAAAAGAAAAAAGCAATAGACAAACAAATCCAAAAAATTGAGGAATCGAGGACAAATCCAAGATTGTTAATGCAGAGCACAAGCGTAGCAAAAAGCTCTTTATCGGGAAGGGGGTGTGCGCCCCAAACCCCCCGTAAATAATAAGGATCGTCCAAAGAAAAGGGAACATCCATTATAACAAATAAGCTTGACGAACACACATGTGGCTGGGGGGGCTTGGCTCTCCTTGGCTTCGACCTCGGGGTCGGGTCTCGTCGTTGATGATGCGTCCCGGCCAGGGGGTCTCTGCTTGCCCATGACGTGTTCCCTGGCGATTTTGGGCTTGTGATGCGCTCAGGATGAAGGAAGATTGTTGTATCGAAAAGGCTAGCTGTGCCGAGCATCCAATATCTCAGCACCGACAGGCTGGGCTAATGAGGCTGTTGCATGAGGAATGTAAGCCCTATGCTGCAAGTATAGCAAGTCAAAAACGACTAAACAGCCTAAGAATGGAATCAGCATATTAATACGATTTTGAAGAAAGTTCACTAAAAAAAATAAGAGAATGAAATTTAGAGGGAAACACATATGATTGGTTTGGATGAGAAATAGTTTGTTTTTTTGTGTGTGAATTACTTCAAGTGTGACACCGTGGTGTCATCATTCTATTTCAAAAGCTCTGTTTGCTTGCTTTGGAGTGCCCTTTCCAGCAAAAAGGGTCGAACAAAAAAAAATAACACAAAAGTCATCAATGCTCCCATTTGGTCCAACACCAATATAATCAATTGATCCGACCCAGCCACCCCGCCAATCCACCCTTCTTTCTTCCCAATGTACCACATAAAAAAAAAAAAAACATAACACAAAATGACGTCTATCGGTTGAGGTTCCCAAAGTAAATACACCCTCTTGTAAATGTCCGAAACACCAGAAGACCCAGAAAATTATGTGGGAAGATGAAAGGTTAGATAAAGAAAAAGATTGACGAAGAATCGAAATGTCGGATACAGCCACACTTTACCTGAAATGAGTGGGCTTCCATGGTTGAATAAAGTCGTAACAAAAGACGTAACGGCCCGTTCCTCCCAATTACACCGTGTTATTACACACCGGTCCAACTGAATGCTTTGCCTCTCCAACCCAATAAAAAAGATCATTAAAACGCCAAGTGGTTTTTTTTTTGTAGTTTTGTTCTTTTTTTTTTCATTCCTTATTCCGTTCAAGCTTATAGTCGCATTGAATCGTCATCGTAGCCACTGAAGATCATGGGATCGCTCATGCCCATCATGACCCCGGGATTGGGGACGGACAGGACGTGGGGCTTGATGGTTCCAAAGTCGGCTCCGGACAGGCCTTGGCCCATCATGCCCATGCCTTGAAGCATGCTCGCCTGCTGTAGGAACTGCATTGTCATGTCGTTGGGCGCCTGCTTGAGTGTCCAGTCGGGGAAGGTAGACAGCGAAGGAGACTGCGAGGCGAACAGGGCGGTGGTGGCGTCGAGGTCCGGTGGTGCGGATCGGCTGAATTCGAAATCGGCGCTGCCAGCGTAGCTCTGCGGTGACATGGTCATCGGGTTGTTGTGGCTGCCAAAGGCGGCTCGTCGGTAGTCGAGCTCAATATCAGAGTGGTCCAGCTCCGAGGATGAGGCACGGTCGGTGCGGTTGTACATGGGGGAGTCGGTCTCCTTGGTGTCCTTGTGCTGCGCTTCGACGTCGTGGTGTTGCTGCTCCTCCAGCTGTCGGGCCAGCTCGGCCATGCCAGCCTCGTCCTCGGGGAACACTGAGTGCACGGGGAGGTCGATGTCGCTGTTGGGTCGGATGCAGCCCAGCTTCTGAGCAATGTTGTGGATCACGGGCTGGCCGCGGTCGTTGAGCTCGGGCTCGCCAAGGTCCCAGGTCTGGTTATTCCTGACCATTGAGTACAGCTTGTGAACGGTAGCAATCAGGGCGAATTGGGTGTTTTCAAGGACTTCAGCATATCTGTCCAGAGAAGATTTGCGTTAGTTTCACTGTCTTATATAATTGAAAGAAAGGTTAATTAATGGTGACACATACCCTCGAGGCAGCTGCTTGTACTCCATCTTCTTGCGGACGCCGGCGGTGCAGACGAGGCCATCGTCCTTACACCTCTTACACGGGAACTCGCCATCACACTGTACACCCAAAATGAGTCAGTAAACTACCACGTGTTGTTGGAATTTCAATACAGAAAAAATGATTGCATACCTTTGTCTTCTTCATTCGACACCTCTCACAGGCCTTCCAGACGCGCTTATGTCTTCCATCCATACCAGCGTGTGTGACTTGCTCGTGGTGGTGCACGGCAGCGGCGTTGGATCCGGCACGCTTTGATGTCCGGTGGGCGGGTTTAACGGACTTTGTACTTGAGCCAGTGCCCTTTCTTGATAACGAAGTGGAAGACTTGTTATCCTCCGCGGGAGGCGAAGGCAGACTATGCGATACCATTTTGGATTTAAAAGGAAATATGTGACAGTAGATGATATAATAAAATGAAACTGTACAAACAAAGAAATTACTCCTTGTTGTGGTGGTGGTTGTAGCTATATAGCCAGTGTTGGTGTAGTTGACGATGATGTGCTGATGGGACAATGGGCAGTAAAGGGGTGATGGACAGTGATGATGGTATGGTGTAATGGGTTATCCCAAGATGCAATAGCTATAAACCAGGACAGCACAAGCAAGAGTGAGTAAGAGGTAAGAAGAGAGAGGCGAAGGGATTCCTACGACCCAGCGCCACGGGACCGACAGATTATATAAAAGCTGTCTGAGATTCAGAGTCGTGCTTAATAATGGTGGAGCAGGAGAATGGTGGGAGGTCAAAAAAAAGTGGTAATCGGTCCCTCTTTCTTTCTCTTCTTGTGAGCTGACTGAGAAAGCAGAGCTGGTCAGTAATGGTTCTCTCGGAGCCTTTTTATTAATTAACATGCATTTGTGATAGCATCTGTTTTGGCTTTTCAAGGTGCCGCACTCCTTGTGGGATGGGCCTAGCAACTAGCAACCTAGTAAGAAAAGAACCGTAGAAAAAGTCACTTTGTATTTCCGGTTGCGGGATCGAAGTGCAACCAAAGAAAAAAACAGGGACCAGGGTGGGATAGGAGGCGTGGCTGTAGCACGAAGTCGGCCACGGCATTATGTCCGAGGACGCGAAAGAGAAGAGGCTAAGCAGCCCAGGGCCGGGCGGAGACTTAAGCCTTTTGGGGCAATGCATTGCCTGTTGGGGAATGGAGCCCAGCTTTGGCCGCCTGCGCTGACCGTTCGACGCTCTTGCTGGCTTAGTAGCAAGGACGGAGTACGGAGTGCAGGCGTGGGCTTACAGGGCACTAGTCCACCGAACTACAGGCTACAGGGACAACAGTTCAGTTATGTTATGTTGATAGCGGGCAAGCTGTACTACCACAGTACTACTGTATAACGTATCTATAGTGGCCTGGCAGAGGGCCGTGTGCATATGTACAAGCCTGCAGGTGCGCGCCCGGGCGCAACGCCAGGTATATCGCGACTCGCATTCAAGGCCCCCCCGTGGCTGGCAAACTTGGTGCTTGGGTACCTACACTACACAAGAATGATTGCATGATGGCATAGCTTCCTGTTTGCCGCGGTCTTGGTCGGCAACCGCCTCTTTGCATTGCGCGCGATTCCTTTGGTCCATCCCACAGAGTTGCGGCTAAGGCCCAGCATCATTCCCAATGGCCGCCAGAAGCATAATGACGAAACGAAAAGGGGGGGGGGCTTACCCAGGCATTGCTCAATCTTCACATCACCGTAGTTCTGGGCATTGCTTAGTTCTTTTCGTAATAGGATAGCAGAATAATACGGCGTATCGAATTCCGGAAATCTTGGCAAAAGAGCTTGTACGAAGTAATCTAAAGACGTTTGCTGCGCTAAGAGTTGCCCAGCTATACTACTCCGTACAAAGTATACGACAGAGCAAGGGTTTCTCTTCCGCCTTGTCTGGGCGCGCTGAGACAGAGAGCTAGCTAGGCGGTGCAGTTTGTTCAGTCCATTGCAAAAGTCCGCGCGCCGAGCGGGCGGACTTGAAACTGGACCAAATCCCCGATATTGCTTGCGTCTGTATTTGGTACTCATTATTCTATTTACAGAGTACTTCGTACCTGATTTTTTATGAAATGTACAGTATCCGCGTATCAGTATGAGCGCGAATGAGGCAATAAATATGTCAATATCTGAGATCCTTGTCGGGTCGTGCCTCATTTCTTTTCCTGGCCTGTACAAGTACGACACCATGCGGTGGTGTCACAAACACGCACGCGCACACACTCGCATGGGACTCGAATAGTATTAGAACACGATGAAAAGAGAATGCGTCAGACACTTCGGCTCATTGCCGAACTGGATGCTGGGTCTCGCACTGGCAAAACTGCCACTCGCTGCTGCTTTCCAAATCAGGTCACCCCGGGAGGATTATTGATGGATTATTTGATGGGGGGGGGGGGCTGATCAGATAAGCTGAAGGTGCACGATAGAAGCCTGTGCAGGGCATGTGCTTGCGTCGTTCACCTTTGAACAGCCCTTGATAAGAAAATAAATGCCCCAATTGCAACATTTGCTCCAATTGCTTTTAGCCAAATCGTATTCCTAAACATGTTACTCCATGGGGCTCCCATTTGCGAAATGAAGACTTGCTAATGGACAGCCCGCGCCTTACTTCATTAAGGGAGGCTTTCGCGTCGCTTCGGACAAAAATACCTTGAAGAGAAATAAGAGTCACAGACAAAAGACGTGTAAAAAAGCTGATTAATTGCCCATGAGAGTCGATCGGTTTGCTGACTACCCAGGTAGGTAAGGTGGTAGCGCTTCACTTTTTACCGCTTTGGTAAACGCCCAGATGCAAGCTTGCAGCGCTGTCCCTTGCCAAGGCCTGTGATTGGAGAGAACAGAACTTCTACTTTAGTTGCTTGCGCTCCCATGGGATTGTGGGCAGCTGTCTAAGCCCTATCATAGGCGGCACCTTTTTGCGTGGCCCCCATTTTCTTTCCGCCCGATGTGTTGAAGTGCCACTCAGGCTAACATGAGCAAATGTCGGCAGTTTGCTGCTGATGGAGCGGGAATAGAAGCTGCCAAGGGCCCTGCATGGAAAAACGTGCCAAGCAGTGGCAATAGCCCGTCGATCAAGGGTCAGGGCAAGGGGGAGGGGAAAAGAGTTCAGGTGGGCGAAGAAGAGAACAAAAAGACAAAAAGAGAAAAGATGAAGGCTACTGGATATGCTTCAGTGCTAGTATCAATGATTTACTGGATTGGGCAAGTGTAAATGTCCACATATCACAAACCAACGGCATTTATTACTGTACCTATCTATATCCTACTTTACATAGTACTTACTTAGCAGTACCACTTAATACTCAGCGCCCGCTTGCAGAACTATCAAGGATTGATTGTCTTTCTAATCTTGACAAATAACGAAACGACGGCAACATCAACAACTACATACTTGTACTTCATATCAACATCAACAGCAACGCCAACGCCAACACCAACGATGCCTTGGCAGCTAGGGACTGATGCCGGTCTTCCATCTTACTGGACCTCGATACGCAACACCGCTAGGCCACGCCTAAGCGCGAGGTGATGCATCCTTTAGCAGCATGCCAGGCGCATCCTTCGTGTCGCCATCATGTAAGTATCTAACTCCCCAATAAGCTGATGTCCAAGTAGAGTTTCTCCCTGCTAGGTACTACCAGCTAGGCACCCCCGCTCTCCTTTGCCCGACCACAACGCCTACTGTCTTTCTTTTTTCGAACTATAGATGATAATACAGTCATTGACCCCGACCCTCTTTTCTCATTGTCGGCGTTCGGTGGCGGCAAACGGCCTGGAAGTCTCTCGTTGAATAAGTCCATCGGGCGGTGGGATGAAAGTCCATTAGCCGGTAGGGCTACTTGGCACGCCGCAGGTGGCTGCATTCCAGTCCAGGTACCGCCCAGGTAGACGTTACGCTATCGAGGCTTGATGAGTGACACGCTGCTAGCTCTCACTCTTTTTTGTCTTTCTTTGGCTCCCCCTCCCACACTCCTTGCTCGCTCTCCCGCCTTTTCATTCTTCTCTCTCGTTCTCGTTGTTCGCGTGCCTCGCGTGTGGCCCCCAGAAACCCACGAAATCGGGGGTCATGTGGTTGCCCTTCCCGCTGGCGTTTCAGCGCCCTTGAGCGCCGCCAGCGCCGCCAAAAGCCTGTCTGTGCGCTGCGGCTGCGGTGGTGTCCAGTGGCTAACGCGGAGGCTGAAAGGCTACTGCGCTGCTACTGCGCTGCTACTGCGCTCGTGACGTATGGATCTCGACATGACATTTGTCGCTTACTCCGAAAGGGTCAACTCTGTTTTTTTGTTTTATTTGTTAATTTAGCTTCCATCTTGTGTTTACCGAGGGAACGAAAGCGAAGCTGTCGTCTTGTGGGTCTCTTGGAAACCGACCTAGACGTCGTTTAGCGGCAGGAATCCGTTTCCTGCATGTCGGCAGATGGTAAGGCGTCCCCTTCTTGAGGCTCACCGTGATGGGTGTTTCGTCACAGATTATGGTTGTCCAGCTAGCGCCACCGTCACCATCGCAACCCCTAGACGGTTGCTTTTTCTTTCCAATTCCGATTCCATTAGTGCTCTAATTCATAACAACCATTATGCAGTGGTTTAGTGTCAAGTCCCTGCATTGGCCTCGTTCTGCATAAAAAAGAAAAAAAAGAAAAAAAAGGAAATGCTCTAGCAGGGAGCTAGGATCCCGTGTCTAGACAAATCCGATGCATGCAAGGCACTTTGCTAGGAGCTCGCACTCGCTACAAATTCCGTCCGTCCACGGACTTGAGCTAGTATCCGGTCTGGATGCCTAAACAGCGATTCCTTTGTTCATTATTGTTGACTGGCTGCTACGAGAACTGACGAACCACGGGGCAATGTTTGGGTCGCAGGAACAGCTGTCCTATGAAGGATGGATGGGATTCCTTGTCGTGATGAGTGAGCAGTGTTCGGTGATGATATACACAACCCACCTGGCCCTTGTGAAATCCTATGGCTGCAGCACACAAGTATCTACAGATGAGGCAGGAAGTGCGTAAAGTAGCACGGAGCAATGCTTCGCTTCTGCTGCTCATGCAGTCAGTCTCACAGCTGCATGAGCTTGGGTACGTGCTGCTGCGGAACTCCGTCCGGGCAACCAGGAATCATGTCCGGAACCCGTTATAGCCGACTCCGATCGGATATCTCGCTGCCGGCAATTTGATCCAATTGAAGTACTCTCACACTGGATAGCGGACCGCATTTGCCGCCAATTGGACTCAAGTGACTGACTTTAAGCTCAACGGAACAGCTGATCTTGTTTTCGAGCTTCGCCTTGTTGTTTTGGATGTCGATTGGTTCGGTTTTTTTTCTCTTTTTTTCTTCTTTTTACCTCCGCTTACCAAGTCCACGTTCCCTAATCGGAAAGAAAAGTGTAAAATGAAATAAAATATTAAAATATTAATAAAAAATTAATACATAAAACCAATTTCAGATACGGAATTATAATGATGGAATAATAAAATAAAATACCACTAAAATTACCCCATGCTTACCCCAGCTTTCTCAACTTACAACTATAACAACAGCGGCAAGGAAAAACTCTGATGTCATTGATGCTTCGATTCAGTCTCCCGATCTCTCACTGGCCTCTTCGTATGAAGTAGCAGAAAGCATCAAGTCCCTGAGAGTTTCCCACAGCGCGCGCCCAAGAAAAAGGGTTCCCATTCCCCTCAATGTTACTAAATGCGGAAGAGAGATTGTGTAAGAGAGAGGGGAAATACGCAGGGTCAGAAGCATAATCTTCTTTTCTTTTTTTAGTTTGTGCCTCGCTCGGATGGCATATTTGTTAGGTACATACACTTCGTGGCTTTTTTCCTCTTTCTTATTCCCACGAACCCCATTCCAAAGGGCAAGCAATAAGAAAAAAAAGAGGATGATTATTCCCTTACCTAGGTGCCGCCGCAGGGGGCTTGGTAAGGCCAGAACGGCTCGCCTCAACTTTGTTTTTGGGGGCAAATTACGGGGGTAAGCGTTTGGCTTACAGGGACGCAAAAAAGCCATGTATAACCCTCTTTTTTAACGAAAACCGCTAACTCGTTTTTATGGCGTTCGTCTCGTCTCATCTCATCTCAGCTCAGCTAATCCGCTGCCGCAACTCAAAAAAGAAGGCCAAGGTTCCTTTTTTTTTTTGTTATGCCAAAAAGAATGACTTGGCGCTCTTCCAAGGTTCTCTCATTTATCCGAAAGTTCACCAATGAAGAGACGGGATGGGACAACCTTGAAGGATTGCTCTTCATTCCTGAAAAGTTGAGCATTTTTCATGATACAACCTCGCACAGAGCAGATTAATGAGCAGGCTTTAATTTCTACAAAGGAAGCATTGCGTAGCATTCGAGGTAGATTGCGCCCTTTTACGTCCTTTTACGTCCAATCAGAGATCCTGCTGACGGCATCATGGACCGCGTATGGGGCAGTGGAAGAGAAATAATAAAACAGAAATAAATTAAAAATGAAATAAACACGCCCCCCTTTCAGAGAGGCTGCGGAATCTTCCATGCTGTCGGCTGTTTGGCGGAAACGGCTGAATGGCTTGAGGATGGATGGGGTTGGTGATGGAACTGAGATGTGACTCTCACAGATAGATTCCTTGCCGCAATTGTGGACTACCTAATGTCTCATTCATTCCACTTTCTCTCTCGCTACTGCTCTTAGACATGAATAATGGCTCCGCGGTATTAGCCTACCAGATATGGTCCTCATGGGTAGCCTACCTGTGCTTCTCTGTGCCCACCATGCACCAGCCATCGTCATCGTACGAGACCCCTGGTCGAACGACCGAATCTCGACTTGATACGGGGCTGCGTGTGTGGCTTATCGGTACTGATAGCCGGGGCCGAAGGTGACAAAAAATGAAAAAGTTCTCTCCGACTCCCGACCATTTGGCGGAGCGGCGGCTCTTTGCGGCTTTCTGCGCACGATGACATTCCTTCAACACGGGGGTTCGCTCTTCATTGAAAACGGGGCCGCTTACTCACCTCGGTAGGAAACTGGGCTTGTAAGTGCTATTATGGAGCAACTTGGATTTGTAGCATACTGCTAGTACAAGTAAGTAGTTCAGGTTCCAGCTTTGTGGTTTGCACGCCCCTCTCGCTCTGGATAATTGATTCCGGAAGACCGTTTTGAAATTCATCGCGATTAGGCAGGCGGGTCTTTTACACATACGCCGTATCGCTCATAATGGAACACGATGCTATGGAGTCATTACTTGGTTTGTCTTTAGGGGTCCGTGAGTTATGACTCGCGTTGGTCACGATGGGCCTGACCAAGGAGACTTTTTCAAAACTTTCTTTTTGCCTTCTTTTCTTCTTTCCATGGTCTTGTGCTTGCCCACCCTCCCCTCCACTCTACTTCTCCATCGACCCAAAAGGGCATCGAGTGGTCTTGTATCCAGATTGTCTCTGACTTTGTTTTATTTCCGCGTGTATCCCCTATGAAGGGTACACGATTCAGCATCATGCAAAGGTACAAAGTATGGAGCCCCCGCGGAATATGCCGCAGCCGAGTTCAATGCTAATGCTAAAGGCTGTTTCTTTGGCTGCCAATCGTGAGCGTTTGCGCTCCCGAGGCTAATTAACGTGTTTAATAAACGGCGATCCCCACAGAAACCGTGTTTACGTGAACCCGCGGTCAAGTGATTACCAATCGCGAATAACTGCTTCTGGGCTCTCTCTCTCGCTCGCTCACATTGTTGATATCGTCAGCAACCATAACCATCACCAACATGCTTACTAGTACTCCGTACGGATTTACACACTAGCAGCCTTGTCTCCCAGTGCTGTGGAATCAAAAAAGCGCACATCACATCGCATCGCGTCGGCCTGAAGCTGTATGGCTGGCTGAAACCACAGTCCCATGATCCTGATCCCTGCGAGGGTGGGTTCTCCGATTTGGTTTCCCATCGGATATCCTTTTTTTTTTTTTTTTTTTTTTTTTTTTTGTGAAAAGCA
>JARFTM010000448.1:0-10365 GCA_030278935.1 Trichoderma polysporum | reverse complement strand
AGAAAAAGCATTTATTAATAAAAATATAAAAAAAATTATAATAAATAAAATTATTATAAAAGATTAAGAAAAAGAATATAAGATTAAATTAATAAATACTATATACTAAAACCTTAAAATATAAAAAATAAAATACTTAGTTAAATAAAAGAATTACTTAGACCTTAAGAATTTATAAGAATTTATTAAGCATTTTAACTTTTAAGACTTAATATAGGCATTTCTTTAGTTAATCCCTTAAATATTATATTTTAATTAATTATATTAATACTACTGCTAGCCTAGACAGCAATAATAGCCTTTAACTTAATATACTTTAACTTATTTAATTTATTAAGACTTTATAACCTATAATTTACTATTTTTATATTATATATTACTAAAGACTTATATTAAAAATAAATATATAATAAATAAGCTAATGCTTTAAATGCTTTTTATTAAAACTGTATTAACTACTCTTTAGCTTCTTTCTCTTAAGCATGCAATTATTTATATTTAAAAAAAATATAAGATATTAAAAAATAATTAATATAACTAAAAGCAATAATAAATATAATTATTACTTATAAGTATTTAAAGGCATTCCACTCTTATTATAAAAACAACCATACTTAATATACTCCTTGCAATAAGATATACTATTTATTATTTTACAATAATCACCTATCTTATACTTCTTATAAAAAAAATTTAATTATAATAAGAAAACCTAGCTCTTTAATAATAGCAGCTAAAGCAAGGCATTTATAGGTTTTTTAAGAAACTAATTTAATAATAGAGTTAGATATCTTAATATAAAAGGATATAGGATATAAAAAACAAGAACTTACTAAAAAAAAAAAAAGCAGGCTATTAAAAGGTCTTAAAGATAAAACCAATAAAGAGAAGGCATTATATTATAACCTAATATCTTATAGCCACTATAATAGGCCTATAAGGTATATACTAATAGATTAACCTAATATTAATAGATTAATAAGATAAAGATTGCTTATATATAAGACCTTTAATAAATTATTAACTATAAGCTATTATAAGCCTATATATTATAATTTAACTATAATTTAATTAAATAACTTATTATATAAGGAATTATTTATTATACTTATTAAATAGCTTAAATAGTTAGTTATTAATATAGTAATAAGATTAAGTATTAGTATTTAAGACTACTATCTAATACCTAGCTATATAATTAAGACAACTTGCTTAATACCTTGCCTTATGCTCTCTGCCAATATAAACTAGATTGCGGTTTATTACCTTAGGAACCTACCTTATACCTGTATATAAGACCGGATCGTTACAATAACTATAAGGATATAAGTTATAATAGCATCCCAACCTCTTCAAAAGGTTAAATGCATTTTGAACTACTCTATACTCTATAGTTAATGCAAGCATAGTTAGTGACGGCAAGGCAGCAAGTGTTACGACCTAGTGCGGCGTAACAGGCCAATCCCTTATAAATAGCTGGTTCCGTTACAGTAATTGCTACAATAGTGATTATTGGCCTAATCTTTTGCCCTGTCTGGCTTAATGGTATAACGGATCGTTACAGCAAGGCATATTAATTTCGCATAAGCCCTCTGCCTTGGTCTAAGCTCGATAAATTCGGCTGTCAAGACTTATCATTGGCCTGCTTTATTTCTTTCCATAGAGAAAAAAACATTCGTAATCTAGAAAATATTAGCGACTTGTCCAATCATGGAGAGCCTCGGACGTGGTCTAGCTTTTTAAGTCATAATCCAGGGCAAGGTGTTAAATAATATGTTGTATCATCAAGAGGTGCGTGTGGAATTACCTATATAAAATGAAGCAATATTCACACGACGGTTATCACAACTAAAATATTCTCACCTTGCAAATCTTATATTCCAAACCATAACTTCAAACACTCCAGCCGTTCAATCACATAACTCCCAAATCAATAAGATCTATAATCGTTGTCCTTGCCCCAGTGAAAAGTATCTCAGGCTTAGCACAGATCGCAGGAACTTATAGCATGAAGTGATTAAAATGGTGTGGTTTAATTTGTTCTAGTCTAATCCCCCAGACTAGACTGAACCAACACTCTAGTCGGCCCTACTACAAAATGCGCAAACATGGTTATAATAGCCAGGCAATTTGGTGATGTGTATAAATTAAAACTTATATCTATTTTCGTTAGAGCGCCGATCGGCTCTGCCTGAATGACATCCCTTTTGGACTCATGAACTCTCTAAAGCTCTCTAATGACCGAACGTGGCGCCTGGGAACCGGCAACACTAATTCATGGTCGGATTGATAGCACCATTCCTTCGAAAACCTGTGTTCAAATGTATGAAAGGCATTTCACCATGGATATCAAAACATACACTCAGCTCCTGTACAATGAAATCGACGGATTTGGGAAACGAAGCAAGATCACCTGTATGGTTAGGCATTGAGCTAAAATGGACGCCAACCACACTCTCATGGTCATCGGCACTGTGTAATACGATAGGATCTACCCCAATTAGTCGAGATCTGCCATTAAGTTACGCTGGGGCATTGTAGACTTGTTTGCGCGAGGGCAGGTGATCGGCTGCAGAAGAAATAGTCTCATTGAGAAAAACTCGAGGTTGCCTTTTGCCTCACAACGATTGCAGCGCCAAAGACGACCATAGGCAGCTATTGGTGATTTAACTCTACAGGAAATAGTCTATGCGATGTAATCTAGCTTTTTCTGCCTTTTGCACCCCTCGTATCCAGCCAAGCTTCTCAACAAAACGCCGATTCTTCTATACGATCTTTGGCAGACTGTTAAAAGCTGGGTTATTGATTATGTTGCGAAACAAAGTATCTTTATAATCACAAGAATGAAGAAGTAATAATTATAGTGCAGCATAGTGTAGAGACTGTCGATGTCAATGTTTCGGTGAAGATGCCGTTGGCAGCATATCCGACATGATGAGGACGGCATACAAAGGCAGCGAACTTGACCTGTGGCGCAATGATGCCGTCGCTAAAAATAGACCCTAAAAATATTAGCCGTAGTTGCGAAGTACTAATACCAGCATGCCTTTGGGCATTATGTTTCGCGGCCCCACAATGAATTGACGTTTATGATTGGGTGACTCGCAGTCAATGTCCAAATTCGACGATTTCATCCACATGTCCCCGACTGATTCCGACGAGGAAGGGGCTATCACTAATGCAGGGATACCGTTTCCCAAAACGCAACACTCGGAATATCTTACCAAGTCCCTGACCGGCTGACCAGCCCTTTACAAACCAGCTCCCCAAAGAGAGATATTTGACCTTTGATGTTCTTGTTGAGTGTGAAGTCGGGCACGCTTCAGTGTCACAATATGGGCAAATGGTCATATTACGGATTGTGACATCACCCAGCGGCTATATGAGGCCAATCCCCTGCCTCACCGCAGCCTGTGGTCATGTGTGAAGGCAGGCACTGTGTAGCATCCATCAATTCAGGGCTGCGGCGATTTGTCTACCCATCCATGTACAGTATAAACCTACAAATATACATGACAAATATGAATCGGGTCAGATGGCTACATATAGACGTGATACTCTGCATGTATGAATTTATTACAGAATGCAACTACCGCAGTCTCATCATGGCGCTCAACGACAAATTGTTCAGGCCACAGCAGGGGCATAAGTCCCATGAAATCCCATGGGAATGGCAAACTCGGCCTCCGCCCTTCCAACTTCCTCCATCGTCTTGGCGTCCAGGCACAGCAAATACGATCTTTCCGCTGAACCATCGAGGACCATGCTCAAGACGACTCCATCGTCCTCGTCGACGGCGTCTAGACGTGGCACAAACACCGGCTCTCCGGGCGAGTGGCCTACGGGGCCATACCAGTAGATTGCTTCCCGCGTCTGCAGGTCCGTCTTGACAATGGAATCAGTAATGGTGCTGAGTCCGCGATTTCCCGCACAGTACACGTAACGGTACGGCTTTCCCGCGCGCTGTGGGTTGATGGCTGGCAGCTCGCCAACGTGGGGCCCGGGGATCGAGATGATCTCCTCGGCAATATCATCTGTTTTACTCGTGGCCTTGGAAGTAGAGGTAGACAGCGGCATCCTGAAGCGTTGCCGAACCAGCCGCGGGTTGAATGACTTGGACCACTGGTGTTGTGCCCAGTGCGTCTCGGCAGCGCCATCACGGTCTAGCATGATGTCGTAGTAGAAGCATCCCATGATGTCGGTGTTGTCGTAAGCGAGGTAGTCCAAGTTTAGATCAGTACGCTGGTTGCCATCCTCGTCTTTTGTCAGCTCTTCAAAAGCGTTGATGGAATGGAAAAAGAACCCGGCAGGTGTAGAAAACCGGGCGACGAGTCCTTTGCCATGTCTCCGGTCAATGACGAGCCACCTCATCGAATTAGACTTGTCGAATGGCTTCATGGCCTCCAGGAGATTCCGTTTCCAAAGGATTTTAAGGCCGCCCCAAGCAAAGTGCGCCGATGGTATAGCCAACACAACATAGTTCTCCGTCAGGAAGAAACTGTGTATATACGCCGGGTTAACGCCTGGTTCTGAGATTGTGGCAAGGATATCCGTGGTTCCTGTGGCGGCATTGGAACGGAACACTCGGTAGGTTGCGACGCGGCCAAACTCGAGATTGAAGTTGAACAAGTCCCCAGTCCCGCAATCCCGCTCTGCATGGGCGCAGGACAAAAGTCCTTTCAGATCGGGATGCAAGCGTGTCTGGTTTGCGTAGCCGAGGGGTTCTAAGGTGTCCGGCTCAAGTTCTTGGAAAGTACAGGCATCCGTACTAATGTACAAATTGCCCGTACCCGTGCGTTGGCCAGCATTTTCAGGCCCATGGCTTCCTAGCCCTGGGACATTCCTGAGAACAACGACATTGTTGACGATTTCTTCGGGCTTGAAAATACTCATGGCTTTGGAAAAGATGCCGATACATGGATCGGCCCTTTGTCCAAAGGTGGTGCTAGATCGCCAGCCACCATTATTCTTGATATGCTTGATAAAGTCGTCCGACTGGCGCCGTGAGGAGTACAAGACGGTTGTGTCTTCACCCAGCGTGGCTGGTGCGATGATATCAAACTTGTGGGTTTGGGCGAAGCCGTCAAACCAATGCGACACCTCGTGAGTTCTCGCAAACGACGGATCTTCAATGCTGCTTACGCTGGGCCCCGTGCGGTACAGCGAGCCGGCCGCCCATGCTGGAATGGTGCCTTTGACTTTCAGGAGAAGAGGCCCCCTGTGCTCCACGAGATCTTGGAACTGTTTACTGTTAGCTGAAATGGACAAGTGTGAAGATGTAGATGCCAGTTGGTCTTACACCGGCTTTATTTGGCCAGGATTTCCATGACTTGTTGCGGACGCTAGCATCCGCTTGTTCGATGTCGTGCCTCTCATCCTCGGCCGTGCGTCGGAGGGTGTTGCAGGCTTTACTAGCCATGGCGTATCTTGTTAGTTCGGTCGCCAACTATGAAGACGCAGGAAATGCAGCGGGAAACATGATGGACTATTTATACGCGAAGAGCCAAGAACCCGCATTGGTGGGCCTGGCAGACCGTTCTCAATCAATCGGTTTGTTTGGCCATGCCGTTAGCGGAACTCGGTTCATGTTAATGGCCGCTTTGCAAGATGTGTGGCCCTAGAGTAAGTGATGGCGGACAAGCCGGCCGTGGTGCGCAAGCGTAGGATGCGAATTTGCCAACCAGTAAGCAAACGGACAGGCTACACAGGAAATCGATTAAGGTCAGCTGAGTTGCGTAAGCAGGCGTGTATGTTGTCGATGTCTAACAGCTACCGTGCGGCTCGAGTTGGACCACGGATATCTGACCACTTGCAGGGTTCATGCTGAGCCGGACGATAGCAGTTGACATTTCTTTGAGCAGTCTTGACCACTTGCCCAGTCACGTCACGCACCTTCGATTGAGTCCGGCGTGCTTGATCACCGGAAAAGTAGCAAGGCATCATTAGTGTGGCTCCTCGACAGTACAGAAGAAATATCACAGTATTCATGATTTACAATCAATAGCGAACGCGGATCGTACATATGAGGCGCTTCACTGCCCCATTTCTATTTTTGGATGAATATAAAGGTAGTGTTCCAGAAAGGGAAGAATATTGCGGGCCAGCGAATCATGTCCGCCCAAAAATTCCCCAGCACCCCAGTTGGGGCACAATCGGACAGTTGGGATGATCCACCCGCAGCCAGAGCGACTTGGCTACCTATCTCCGTAGGTGTGAGCTTTCACTATCCCCTCAAGCTGGTGAGTGCATTAGGCCTGACCAACCACATGACAATACAGGGTCTTCGCAGCCTATTCTGGGCACAGCCTGGCGTGGTTGGAGGCCTATGTGCCCTCCAGGATATCGCGGATAATCATCGAAGTTATGGATAACATCCACCACGTTATAGTCGCTATTATTCACGTTGCAGACGTCCAGGCTGCCTTCACTCCATACCTCAGCGGAAAAACCAGAAAACTAAGCAATCAACTCCGTCTCTCAACATTAATAAGGGTTCAGAGTATTAATTCTCAGAGGGCTAGCAGTTATTATTTATATTTAAAGACTTAAGTAATCATTATTTTAGTATTAATTTAGTCTTGTGTTACTAGCTGCAGGGTGGCTTATGCAGCCAGTCTAATCCTATAGCATTACACTATTGTTATCGCATAGCTAAAGGCAACATTCAAAAGTATAAAGGTTAAGTCTTTTATTAATAAGCCTGTTTTGCTCTTCCAAATCTTCATGTTATACTGCCAGCCTTACAGACCATTAGTATCGTTTTCGTAATCAGCATCTCGAACTGGCCAGCCGCCAATCGCAGACATCCTCGAAACCGGAGTTCCCTCCCCACCCCAAACCGTGTGTGCAAAAGCATACAACAGATCAATGCCGTTTAAGAAGGCCCCGCTTGTCCACAGTTTTCCATCCCTGGCCCATCGTTTCTCAACCCAATTAATGCTTTGCGCCTGTTGGCGTAGTATGTTCATCATGAAACGCGGGGCAGTTGCTGTTTTACCTCCCAATATACCGGCTTGGACTGCAACCTCCACTCCAGCACAGATTGTGAGAAAGGCAGAGCAGTCATTCCAAGCCTTTCTTACAAAGGCCAACTCGGCATCATTTGGAGTGTAACCAACATTATGCGCACCAATGAGAACTACATCTAATGGCGGACAAGTCTCAAAGGAGTGCTAGATTGTGTAAGCGACAGGCATGCAAAGAAAATTAGCGACAGACTCTAAACTCACTGTTGGAACTAGAGATATGGCACTTGTCAGGCGGCTTTGCTTTGCGCTGCCTACCTCAGACACCCAATGGAAATTGAAATTAAGTGCCTGAGCTTTAACATCCTTTGAAACCCACTCTTCTGGCAAGGTTTCGATGAACTTTTTGCTGAAACAATGAAGCATATCCACTGGCGCAACATCAAGAATTTCTGTCTCGCTATAGATTTATTAGTGGCGAACACGATTCATAAACACTAGAACTGCAAACCCATTCATCAGTATAACGCCGACTTCGATTGGCCTGTCTGGCTTCGCAAGATTAAAGACGGACATCTTGTAACAAAATCGGAGGGAAATGTTAAATTGCTTTCATGAAAGACCTTTTCGTTTGTCGTTTTACAAGTCGGCTGAGTCTGGAAGAGTTTCTAGACTTTATACACTACCCGCCACGATGTTACTGGACGTACATCCGAGACTCCTCGGCAAAGAGATTGTCAGCAAGCACACTGTGGAACTTTTGTGATTAGAGTAATCGTATGATAAAGATTGGGTGTGTATCGAGACTGCACCGTGATCGTCGCAACATCTCAGCACGCCGTGTTTTGCTTATGAATAACATCTGAGTCATTTCGGATGTGAATGATTTCATATTGCCAGAGTGTCGTGTTCCACCTGTACTTGATGTGAGTTAGCGCTCCACGGAAAGCAGATTGCTAATAATTAAGTGCTCGGACAAGGGCTCTTCTTTGGCCAACTAATTAATGTGGTCTTCAGGTGCGCAACCGGATTGGCTGACTCGGTCGACTTTGTCATAAGTACAACAGCCAACATGGCCCAAGGAGAAAGGTGGCACCGGAAGTAGCCGAAAATAGTGCCTTCTAATGCCCCACAAGCTCCAATCTGGGAAACCTTCTGCGAGCCGGCCACTCACACTGGGCTCCACGGAGAAAGTGCTGTTTCACATGTAGTGGCGTTGTGGGGCTTGCACCGAGTCTTGGCAATATTCTGGGGTTACGCTGTGTAAGATATGAAGCTTGCAGGACGATCTTCGGACTTGAGAGCGGGCAATACTTCACATTAATTTGACATGAGGGTTTTTGATCCAATGGTGAACGAAAGCAACAATTGATAAGAGTTTCCACTCACACAACATGCCGCGCGCCCTGACCCAGTTGAGGAGTCCGTCCTAATCCAATATGTTTCGCCGAAGCTAAAACCTGACAAATTAATGACTATATAATGCGAAATTTACCCTTTCAGCTGATTCAGGTTCAACTCCCTCCCACCACAGGCCCTTTCCGTACAAGTGACATCAAACAATTAGTTCGTGGCCATGAAAAGCCAAGTCTTCATCCTTGGCCCAGGCTATGTTGGACGTGCGATTATTGATCTCCTCCATTCAGAGGGCAAGTATGAAATAACGACTCTTGTGCGGACTGAAAAAGCTTTGAAAGAGCTCAGTGATGACGGTGAGAGGACACAATCACAGGAATAACGCAACAAAGCCACTTCCTGCTAATAGAGTTTCAGGCGCGAAGACAGTGTTAGGTAGTTTGGACGATACAAATCTCATCGAGCAGCTAGCTGCGCAGAGTGATGTGGTATTCCATACAGCAACTTCAGATCACTTGGCGTCTGCTCAGGCGATTTTACGTGGGATTGCGAAGCGAGCGAGTCAAGGTATACACACGAGCACCTCTGACATCCCTGGCAAGCACCAAAGCTAAACGGTTCTGTGCTGCTAGGAAGAAACACCATCTACCTTCATCAAAGCGGCGCTAGCTGTCTGAGTGATCAGTCCGCTGGAAACAACCCGAACAATGAAGTCTATTCGGATAGCACCACGGCGCAAATTGATACTCTTTCTCCCACGGCACCCCACAGAAAAATTGATCTAAGTATGCCAAAATGCCTACAGAGAAATATGACTTCTTTCAAATCCCATAATTTCATGGCAACTAACACTCCTTTTAGCCATCGTGGAGGAGCGACAAAAGCTTGGTAGTCTGGCTAGAATTTTCATTTGGATGCCCCCAATTATTTTTGGTAATAACGGTAAACATAAGCGTATTTCCATTCAGGTAAGTCGAATACACCTAAACTTGACTTATATATTTATAACGGAACTTGCAGATTCCAGCTTTAACTCGATTTGCCTTGAAAAATGGGCGTGCCGGCTACGTCGGCACCGGGAAGAACGCTTGGAGTTTCATCCACGTTCTTGATCTCGCAAAAGTAGCCCGTTCCACCATTTCCCATGAGGTCTGCCAAAGGCTAGCCAGATGCTAATATCGCGCCAATAGGCGTACATACAAGTCCTTCATTGGCTTGAAACTGCCCCTGAATCCGATCTTGGTCTTCAGAATCCATACTTCTTCTGCGAAAGCGGCGAAATATCGTGGGCCGATGTTGCCTCCATGATTGGAAAGAACCTCTACCGTGCCGGACGAATTGTCAGCCCGGATCCACAAGCTATATCGGATTCGGAGTATGTTGACTTGTTTGGCAAGTATACCCCAGACATAGTGGGCTGCAACTCTAGAAGTAGCGCCGACAGGTTGAGGCTAATGGGCTGGAAACCCGAGCAACTTGATGTGCAGGAAGCATTCGAAAAAGAAGACTTGCCTCTTATGCTGTTGGAGAGTGGAAAGTTCGAGCCTCCTAACATTACGCTTTCGTAACCCGTATTTCGTACGAAAATAGCTCCAGCTGAATTTTGACCACGACTCTTAGAGTAGTCTGTTGCACTTTCGAAATCTGAACTTTCTGCTAACCGTGACTTTTAACCAGTAAAAGAGAGCCTATAAGAGTTATAATCTCCGCTTTAGTTAGAAAGTAATGCCATATGTTTCAGTTATTCAAGTGGTGAAAATTGATGTTGGGTTAAGCAAGGCAGGTTTAAATTTCAAGCTTCCCCTCCTACACCTACAGGTACCTTACGTTTTAGGTGCCTAACTACTAAAAATACTTTAATTATTTAATTAGCTATTAGATAAAAAAATATTAAAATTATTCTTTAAGGTATTTTAAAAGACTATAGTAAATGCTATAAGCCTCTTAAGTAATTAAGAAAATGCAGCTATTATAATACTTATATTAATAATAATATTAAAAATAAAATAAAAAATTTACTTTTATATATATATTAAAAAATATT
>JARFTM010000447.1:0-10425 GCA_030278935.1 Trichoderma polysporum | reverse complement strand
TTTTTTTTTTATATTAATAAAATATAGCAAATGCAGGTCTAAAACCGCAGCTTTTACCATCCTATTGCCTAAATATAGATTTATATAATTAGCTTATTTAATAAATATAAATAATAAAATAAATAAATAAATAAACACATATATATATATATATATATAAACATAATCATGTGTTAATTTATCATAAACCATTGGCAGCCCTCCCTTTTGCCATGCAGTCCTGAATCCTTTTGATTGTGTCTCTGCTTTCCATTGCTTTGACCCATGCTGTATATTTTGGATATTTCTCCTCTAACCCTGAATCCTTATTTAGCTGCTTAAGTAACCCTTTGCCTACTGAAGCCCATGTTATGAATGAAATGTCGGCGTATGTAAGCTTGTTTCCTACAAGCCATCCTGTATCGTTTTTCTCCAGTGCGTTGTTTAAGACCTCTGTAACTCGGAATATTTCATCGACGTAGCGATCGATAGCTGATTTAAGTTTTTCAGCGTGGAAGCGAGCAAACCAGGTGGCCTGACCAAAATAAGGACCTTGACCTTGTGAGTGTGTTAAACAGAAGTCAGTGGTAAAGTCAAGTAATAGATGAGACGAGTTCAACACACTTACCGGAAATCTGAAATGCAAGCCACTGCTGTGTCAGGTATTTTTCGGGTGCGCTTTTGAAAGAAATTTTATTGCCATCATCATACTGTTCTATTAAGTACAAGATGATAGCACCCGACTTTCCACTAGCTCTTAGTATGATTGCTGCAAAAAGGAAATCACAGTATTAAGATCAGACTGGACTCACCTCCCATAAAATGATGTCAGTATTCGGATCTTTAATTGTAGGTAGGCGTCCATTGGGATTGAGTTTTACGTAAGACTCCTTCTTAACATCGGAAAACTCCAGCTGGTGGATGATGTATGGCAATTCGAGTTCCTCGAGAACCATACACACTTTCCTACATTATAAGATAAGTTCTCGGCTTCATGAGTATTCCAGTGTATTAGCACATACCACGGATTCGGTGCGCCCCAGTGACCCCAAATTTCGATGGGTTGTAAAACCATGACGACTCTAATGGATGTTTGAATAAGCAAGACACAGATTCAGACTAAATGTGTGATGATGATATTTGGTATTGCATCCTGCGAGTGGGAGTTGGACTATAGTTGTATTTTATAGTCGCTGACGCAGCTAGCCCGCCCATATTTTGCTATTACCACATGTGAACCCCGAATGCCCGAAGCGAGCGATGGTGAAACGTGAGTTGTGCCTGCAGCCGAGCATCATCTGATAAATGGCGTTCACTGAATGTAAGAGCCGAACTTCACGGAGTGGACATCCTGGGTATAATGGCTTGCGAAAATGCTAGCGTTGAAACGGCAAGAACGCTAATTGTAAGTGGTGGTGGTTATTTTTGAACGCATAAGCCCGAAACTACAGTGGGTGTCCAAAAGTCTCAATCTGACCCCAAATTCTTATATAAACACATACATTTTGACAGCAAAATACTCTGCAATTTTACATAATAATAATTAAATTAAATAAGAAATATATTACCCATATATAAAGCTAGAGTATATAGATAAAGTTTATTATTTCTTCTATAAAAAAAAGAAGCCATATTATAATTTAAAGTATTAATTCTTTTTAAATCCTTTTACCCACTCTAGCTATAGTGATATTAGTGATTAACATTCTAATTTATAGTAGCTCTTGCATGTAGTTTTAGTGTATAAGCCACTATAAGTTCATAGCTTACTTTTCTGCAATTACTTTAACAATGAAGAAAAGATTTTAATAAAATCTTGAAAAAAAAAAACCAATT
This sequence comes from Trichoderma polysporum, assembly GCA_030278935.1. NCBI lineage: Eukaryota > Fungi > Ascomycota > Sordariomycetes > Hypocreales > Hypocreaceae > Trichoderma > Trichoderma polysporum. The sequence goes on along the minus strand of JARFTM010000447.1, from coordinate 8,610 downwards.
TAAAAGCTAGAAATTTTCACCATTTATTTACTATATTATTAGCTTATAATTATTTTTATTTTATTTTATATATTTAATGGCCTTTGAAATTTAGATTTCAGTGGACTTAGTACGGGACTTTCAGACTGGATCGTCACTTTGGGACTCCCACTGGACATACATAAAGGGACAAGCCGATCTTGCCAAGCTACGCTTGGAGCTACGGCCGGGGGCTGCATTAGCCTTGCGAGAACATTAGTGTGAACTCCCCACTAAGTGCCCACACCTATGCCCGTAGCCCGCAATCACGCCGTGAACCACTTCCGTGAACTCTTAACTCACTTTGCTCTACTTGCGCCGGATCATACAAGGAAAACCTAACCAACACGATGTGCAGTCTGGTCTTTGGCCATATAAAATTGCAATTGATAGGCTTTCTTGCGCTTTTTGAGTTTCTTGGTGGAGGCTGACTACGCGCGGCGCTTCACTGTGATGATGGTTAATCCTGGTCACGCAAGCAAAGGCTGCACAACTTGCAAAATGAGGCGGATTCGATGTGACTATAGTCGTCCGTTTTGCCTACGCTGTGCTAAGTCTAAGAGGGTCTGTCTAGGATATAATATCCAAAAAAAAGAGGCAACAGCCTTCCCCAATAATAGTTCAATCCACGACAATGTCGCTCTCATATTACAGCCTTCAGCTCCCCTAAGCAGCCTGTTTAGGTCATATTCACCGCCGAGATTTGATGAGTACGAAGGAAGCCGAAGCTTGGTATCGGGGCTTATTGGCTTTTTTTTGGATGGTTCGACTGTCGCTTATACTAAAAACATCGCCTTTCTGCCAGCCTGGAGCAATTTCTCCTACGGCCCAGCACCTGGTGAAGAGCATCTTGGCAGCGTAGTGTGGTCTGTGCTAGATACGTTAAGCAGAGGCTTTTGTTCACTCCGACAATCTATACAGACGGTGGAGGCACGAAAAGACCTGCTTGAGAGGTATGGCTTCGCTACACGGCATCTGAGAGAGGCCCTTACTGCCTGGCCATCTTCACCTGCCTTATTCATGCCAATTCTTGTCTTTTCCTTATACGAGGTAAGTTATATTTAGTCTGGAAACATTTGTCGCATTATCTCTACTAACAAGCATAGATGGTTGTCAATCTAAACCCCGCGGAAAGAACATGGCAGACTCATCTCAATGGCCTGTTGATCTTATTTCGGCGCATATCAGGCAGAACAACAAAATTCACATTTCATAAAGCAATAGTGATCTCAGACTCAGCAACTGATGTTCATAAAGCCTTAGAATCGTCGGCCACAAATAGCCTGGAGAGAGCGTGCTTGCTGTTGGATGTCGTCAAGCTTCAGCTCCGTAAACTAGACGTCGAGATGGATGCAGTTGTCAATAATTCACCGCCGTCTTTACGGAAGCTGGACATGCAAAAGCTCCGAGCGTCTATCAAGCAGATACGCAAACATCTGAACCTATTTCCCATAATATTGCGCGATAGCGTCTCTACTACGACGGTAGTTATCGGCCTGGGTGGACCTCTCAGTGCCAACCAGACTAATAAAGTACCTCAGAGTATCTTTGTAAGCGGTAAGTAAAACACTAAACATAACGGGTTGAGATATTTCAATTAGATTTACCAATATTAACCACTTAAAAGACTTACTTATGATGCGATGGAACAGCTTTCACACTCTACAGATCATGACGGCAACTGTGCTTCTCAAGATCGGCAGTTTTCTCTATCCGGACGAGACCTATTGTTGCACAAGAGAATTTATAACGTTATCCAATACTATCCAAGAAGCAGTTGACGGGATTTGTTCCTCTGCTACCTACTACACCGGATTACATTTCAAGGCTGCGTCAAATCGCTCTGAAGCGCCGGCGATAAAGGCAATACAGGCTCTGATGCTGATATGGCCTCTGTCTTGTGCCTCTATAGCTCCAGGTCTGACAGAACGGCAACGAAATTGGCTGAGGGATGTACTCTGGATGATTGGAGAACGATGCTTGATCCCTAAAGCGCTTTCATTGGTAAGAAGACCTACAAATCAATAATCTTGCCAACGTATTCTCATGGAGAGATTCTGACTTTAGTATCTAGGCAGACACAACGGAAGAAAATATTGCGCTGTCAGATATATTAGCAGGTACACTCCTTGTTACCCTCATAATCATCTTGCCATGTCAGACTTTGTATAATTAGACAACAGCGTTATTACCTCTTGTGTTAATACGCTAAACAGCAATCAGTGTTACAATCCAAGTCTCAGGGCAAGAAAGTAACGATATGGCATGTTGATAGCGTTATCCTAATTGAGCGCACTAGTATAGCCAGGGCGAGCTAGGGAGAGTATCTTCCAAGAACTAAATGCTTATACAATTGACGAGAATAAAAGAAAAAGAAAACGCCCGCGATAGCCGCTTGATACAGCCAAAATAAAAGACCCATGCCTTTTCAGCCATCCACCCTATCATCTTTCCATAAATTCTCATATATAAATGTGGAGCCTTTTTCATGGTACTCAACCGGCTGTGCCTTAGCTTGACTTAAGCTCGACTTCTTTTCTCTCGCGAATGACATTAATCATGACCTTGTCTGCTGCAAATGCGGGCAGAAACATAAGAGCAACCTGTTGCAGTGCATGCGCCCAGTATCCGATTACGACCACATGCCCGTGGCCGGCTCGATCGAGCGCAGCCCGGGCCATGGTGTCAGCCGTTGGCGTGAAAAGCGACGGAGACTGTTTGTTGTGCGATACAGCCGTCACGTTACCAACACGGACGCCTAGGCACTCAATGTCTGCTTGGCCCAAGAGCGCAATCTCTAGATGGATTGCGCGTGTTAGAGTCATTAGAAATTGTTTACTTGCACTATAAGACGCAATTAAGGGAAAGCCTGCATCAGCCATAGAGCTGATGTTCATGATCAGTGCAGGCGAGCTTTGCGCTAGATGCGGGAGGAGGATACGAGTCAAATGCAGAGGAAACAATGCATTCACGCTGACGTTATCGGTGATGCGCTGTTCAGAACTGTCGCCCAGCGGTAGATAGATGGGATTCCTGGTACCAGCGCCCGCGTTGTTGATCAGGACTGTGAGATGCAAGTCTTGAAGCGTGTCCTTGATAGCGTTGAAATCCAGCGACTGCTGCGGCTGTTTCTCTCCAGCCATCAGACAATTCACGCACTGCACTGTGCTAGCGTCTGCAATAAGAGTCCGAAACAGCGTCTCTGGGTGTCTCCTTTGTAGCTGAGACTTGACTACGTCAAGCTTTGCTTCGTTGCGGCCGTGGAGAACCACGTTGAAGCCTCGCGACGCAAGATCTCCAGCAAAAGCGTAGCCTATACCGTCTGATGCGCCTGTTACCAGCGCCCACGGAGGGCGGCCATCGACTGAGACATGTGCGTATCGCTGGAGCTTTGAGGGGAGGAGATAGACTGTAACGGCACGAGCAGCTTTGATGGCAAGAACGGCAACTGTGATTGCGCCGATGGAGGCAAAGATACCAGAGGAGTATGACATGGACGATGTGGATAGGGTGAGCGATTGAGCAAGTTAGGTTAAGGGCGCAAAACTGGAAGCGCGTTTAATAATATGCAAAAATAGTAATCTGTTATAACATTGCGATACTGGTATCAAGATCTCAGAGTTCAGCCTCTCACCTATTACGGAGTACTGTGTGGCTAAATAGAAGTAAGTGATTAGCGGGGTAAGTGAACGAACCCCGCTATGGCTGTGCAAAAATGACTAGCCTTTAGATCCCGTATCCGATGAGGCCCCTACGACACGAGTCTTGTCAGCGTGGAGTGATGTTCGAAACGTTGGTTAAATCTCAGATACATGTTTCGGTATGTATATATCCAATCTCTGAGACCAACGCGTGTACCTGTATAACTTGCTTTGTAGCTGATTTATTAATTGGCACCAATGCCATTACGAATACACCGGTGTAACATGAGAACATCTCAAAAAGAGAGCCATAAAATACCCTGGCCTAGATTAATATTTTATTAGGGACGGCTTATCAAGCATACCCCTAGGCGTAACGAGCATACTCAAAGAGAGTGGGGCTGTAGATCTAAGTACCTACATGTACTTATATAAGAGTCAGTTTAATAAATATTTAGCACTATAATATAGCGCTCTTCTACTATAATACAGCGCTCTTCTACTATAATACAGCGCTCTTCCGCTATAATATAGCGCCCTCTCGCTATCATACAGCGCTCTTCTGCTATAACATAGCGCCCTCTTGCTATAATACAGCGCTCTCTTGCTATATTATAAAGCCCTTTTACTATTATATAACACTCTCTTATAATAATATATGATTTAATTAATAAATAAATATATATAATTTTATATAATTAATTAAATATCCTTTATAAATTATTAAATATATAGGTACTTAAAGCTACTTAATAAAATATTATAGCTTTTATAGACTAGCTATAAGTAGTTAAATAACCCACTTTAGGTATGCTCGTTACGCCTAGGGGTATGCTTGATAAGCCGTCCCTTTTATTATTATGGGAAAACCGATGCTGTAGACCATCGATTTGAATTTTGGAATAAAAAATAGCGTTAACAGTGCGTATCCTTTTGGCACGGAATTTGGAAAATAAAACCTTCCCGGCGTCAATGCCGTTATATCTGTTGGAAATTATAAAGTAGCTAACCTTGGAGGCTGAAGACCCAAGAAGGTAGGTGCATTGCAAGAAAGGAACTCCTCGTGTTTTTGGATATTCGCGAACTTACAAGAAGATCTTTGAGATATTGAGACGTGTTGCTGGACGTAAATGCGCCAAAGTCTAGGAGAAGCTGTACCATGTCCCGATCCATTTCGTCCATTGGCATTTCGACAGCTTTCCCGCAGCATACGCGTATTCTTGGGTTATACCTTCTGCAGACTTAAATCCAATGAATTGTAGAAACTAAACAGATCATGAAAGCCGGCATTCAAGCCAGCCCTATTTTCAACAATAGTGAAGCAATGCCTATGTTGCTCCGGTAAAGTGGCTGTACGAGGCTCATTTATCGACTTGACAACAACCTTCCAGAGGCCTGGGTCGACCACCATTTCCAAAGTCACAGCTTACACTATTTTCGACGCGATTCTGACGATTGCTCTATATTGCTATTGGAGGGCTTGATTTAAAACATGGTTACGTGAGCATAGTCAGGTTTGGTTAACACGGAATTGACAAGTCCCTCGTGCCCTTTCTTCACAGCGCTAACCAATACGAAATGGATCTGTTCCCGGATTACACTAAGTATAAGTAAAAGAAACTAATTAAAATGGCCCTTCCAGCCACTATAACCCTTATTAAGCAAAGGAGCTTTCTATAAAAGCTTTTTTCTTATGCTTTTTAATTTTAATTGTGGTTTTCTTTTGCTCTTTAGGCCGAAATTTTATTTTCTCTTTAATATACAGAATTAAGATAAAACTGGTGTAAAAGAACTGTACTGCTTTTTAGGGCGTTTCACGATTTTTAGGCCTAGTTGTAAGGCATCCATCCCATGGGTGGTTAGGGGCGTGCAAATCCTCCTTGGCCTTTTGAAAGAACACCTGCCAAAAGTGATACAGCCTTTCAGAGTATCACAGAACCTACCTATTTTAAGACGAGAAGCTGCGAGGAAAGCTGACATAGGGGATGACATAGGCGATAGAAGTACAATCTGGCTTAATCGAGAGATTAACAATTTATTCTTTTCTGTTGATATTATATTCAGCCTTTTCATGAAGATATATTAATATCTTAGCATGAACATCTGTATTCTTATTAGTCGCTCTTCCACCCGGCCGACGAAAAAATGTAGATCGTCTATCATCGGCTCCTCTTTACATAGATGTATACAAAATTTGCTTATAGTTTTGAGTTCCACACATGCCTTTTATTGTCTTTGCTAAAGCCGTTCGTTGACGTGACTGAAATCGTTTTGGTAATCTTTCCTTGCTCAGCACTCCATAACCGCATTTTCCTATTCAACTCCTATTCAGGCATGCAGCTAGGTAGAACCATTATCCCATTCTGTGCTAGTTGATGAAGCTGATCTCCACTTAATCATGAACTCGGTACTCCGTAGGAATTACGGAGTAAACAATATTTATTTAGCTAATTGGTAATCAAAGATACGATTATAAAGCTTATCTGCTCTATATACACTACATTTCTCCGTTACTATTTCCTTGACTTAGAAAGCTATCCATTAAACTGCTACAAACTGCCAAGTAAAAAGTCTGTGGATTTCTCATCAAGGTCCCGCTAACTTGACATCGCGTGTCTATCATAATAGAATCTGAATTGAAGATTTCTCGTATTAGGTAAGAAGAAACCACAATCTCGTTTGTTAATCAAGGACCCAAAGTTTGGGGGAAACAGACTCGGCGACTGTAAACATTAGTTCCCGATTTTAGCTTCGGAAATTCTTGCTTGGCTACATCACATCAACTGCATGGGCTCCACTTTAATGAAGCCATACTCAGTCAAATATTCACTTTCCAAGCGGGCAGTTTATTTACACAATCAATGTTGATCAGCTTAAGCTGAGGTTACGGTAGAACGTAGGCTTCGATATTCGTCATCACTATGACGCGCGAGAGAACAAGAATGCGAGAGACCAACCCTGGCGAGATAATGGCTTTAGCAAGCAGAGAGCCTTTTCTAAGCGATAATCACTTAAAAAAAGAAAAAAAAGAAAAGAATTTAATATTAGTACGATGTAGGGCTACATAGTAAAACAAAATATATGTACATGTATATACGACAAAGTGCGGAAGTGCAAGATCGAAATTAGACTAAATACATCACCCCCTCGGTGGAATAAACATAAATAGCCATCTGTCTCCTCGGAGATATTTTATATTTCATATCACTCAGTTCTTATCCATCCAATCAAAATTTAATTCCCAAAATCACCGCAATGGCTCCTCAAGCAACCCTTCCCGTTGGCTCACTGATCCTCGTGACTGGTGTCTCTGGATATATTAGTGCTCAAGTCGTCCAACAACTACTTGACAGAGGCTACAAAGTTAAAGGAACTGTCCGAGATCCGGTGAAATCCGAATGGATCTCAAATGATTTATTCGCAAAACAGGCGGCAACCGGAAATTTTGAACTCGTCAGTCTTAAAGACGTCAATGATCAAAGTCAGATCAAGGCGGCTATCAAAGGTGTGGCTGGTGTGATCCATATCGCGACGCCAAACACCCTAGATCCCAATCCAAACAATGTCATTCCCGAGACAGTCGATCTTGTTGTTAAATTGGCTAAGGCCGCTGCTACTGAAAAATCCATAAAAGAATTTGTTTATACTTCAACTATTGGCGCTATATCACCGTTACCTTTTAAGCCTGGCTTCCATTTCGATGGAACTCAATGGAATGATGATGCTCACGATATCGCTTGGGCACCTCCTCCATACACTCCCGAACGTGGATTTCCTGTTTATGTTCAAAGCAAGGTCGAAGCCGAGAAGGCGTTTTGGAAGTTTGTTAAAGAAGAAAGGCCCAACTTCAACAGCAATACTATTATAGTATCAACTGTTTTTGGCCCTCGACTGCATGTAAAGCAAGGTGGATCAACTGCTGAATGGCTTATCGGGGTAGCTAATAACGATGCCACTGCAATGCAGTTCTTTCCCACCTGTGAGTATTCCTTTTGGCCTTTTGAGTTATCTTACCTCTTCCCTCTTCTTTAATTAACCTTACATATAATATAGCAATCTTTGTCGATGTCCGTGATGTCGCTCTCCTCCATATAGCAGCTCTTCTCGACCCTGCCATCAGGAACACTCGTCTTCCAGCCTGGGGTACTGAATTTTACTGGAATGATGTACTAGCCATTCTCCGCAAGTACCAACCAGAGAAACCAGTTCCTGCCGATCTTGACGTGGTTAAAGCTCCTCTGGGGACCGCAGACACAGCAGAAGCAAAGAAGGCGCTAAAAGCGTGGGGTGGACAGGATGATTTTATTTCATTAGAGAAGGGGGTAATTGACACGTTGAAGGGCGCACCTTTACCTTAGTGATGGCATTGATCTATCATATTTGATTGATTTACAAATCTTCGCAAGATATATACTGTACTGCGTTGCAAGGGATCCAAGCTTCCAACTTATGACAAGTAAATAAGTAAAACTAAAACAGTTACTACTTGGTTATTATACAAAGTATTAACATTTCTTGATCTGTCTTAGTTTATAGCTACTGCCTTTGCTCTTCTTGTACCTCTTTTGTTATGCTTGCCAGGCATTAAGGGCTAAACCAATCAAGACTGCTGTATCTAAGCCCGACAACTGTTAAATCAGCATACTTTAACATAATCAGTTCTAAAGCTTGGTTATCAGGTCCATTTAAAGCATAGCTTGCAGCAATTAACCGACAGGGAATTTCCCTTATTATATAGTCTGTTGGTACTGTCCCGTACAGCTCGTTTACAACCGCAGGGAGCTCTGGATATGTTGATGAGGAAGGTGATATAAGTTGATCTTCTGTCACGACCCAACTCTTATGGTCGCGACAGTAGCCTACAGGGTAGACGCTCCCGGATTAACTATGATCCGCAGAGCCAATCAAGAAAGGATCGAGAACTGATTCATCGATCCAACGCCGGATCGAT
>JARFTM010000446.1:0-10469 GCA_030278935.1 Trichoderma polysporum | reverse complement strand
CAGATGCCCCCCCCCCCCCCCGGGCTGGAGGTCCGTTTGGCTGGTTACCGACTCAAACCGGCCCAATGCGAACACATCAAGGGCCCATACACAGCGCGCTTTGTCACGCTATCCCAGGTCGTAAACATGTCGGAGGTTACTTAGAGGCTCCGAGTTGGCGGGCAATTGTTTATCACCATCTCTATTGACAGCTATAGGGTTTCAGTTAGCCTTATAAGCAAGCCTGGCGGCCACGCACTCTCTCAAATCTAATCGTAGCCGGTAAAAGTCTTCTTAGAAAGCTGCCGGAAGCTATCCTTCCTGGATCATCATTGGTAATAGAGCCAATAGTGTTCGTGATCATGTTTTCATCCCTACGGTCTAACTGCACTTGCCGCCTTGTTTCTCGCTTGTTAGTGTCCCCTGTAGAACGCAGCTAATCTCGGCGGGGATAATAAGTCCGAATCATGTGATAATGCCATCTATAATCGCCTATAATCTGCTTAGAAGTCGTTGGACCATCTGTTTGGATCTAGATCTTTGCTGAGTGTAAATGATGATATCCTGCCACTACAATAAAATTTTATTCGAAAACAATGCAACCAGTCCGAGCCGTATTATCCTGCACTTCATGCCGAGAGCGAAAGTAAGCGTTACCAGTCTCATCCCAATCCTAAACTCATCCATTGGTGGCCAGATTGAAGTGCGATCGGATCGAGCCGTGTGGCAACTGCGTCACAAGGAATGTTGATTGTGTCTACGTGTCGCACCCGCGGATTCGCGGTTCTACACATATAAATGATGGCTATCAGCGTCTTAATGCTCGTATTCGCCACCTGGAGCAGCTTATTAGTGCTGCTGATACGCCCATGCCACAGAAAGAAGCCAGTTCCGACCGTATTTGCCAGCATTGCGGGAGAGTACCGGACTTCACCGATGACGTTTTGAATAACCAATCACAACATGAAAAGACACCTGATTTACTTCGTGGAGAACAAAGTAGTATCAAACCTGGCCGGATAATATCGAGCAACAGCCAAACAACTTATGTATGCGGCGTGCATTGGGCGGCAATTTTTAATGAAGTGAGAAGGCTTGGTTCGCTTTTGAGTATCGTGGGCTGACTGCTCTGGATTGTAAATTGCTAGATAACCGATATTAGTCGACAACTCGACCAAGACTCTTCAACGGACGATTTTGAAGAGGTGGAAGCTGGCTATGGGAATGGTCCAATGCTTCTTGAAGGATTACGGCCTACCGCGAGCTTGGAAGATATCTTGTCTGATATTCCGCCCAGAGATCTTGCCGATAGACTGGTATCGCGGTATTTCAACTCCTTGGAACCATCAGTTGGTAAATACATATCATGTAGTGTCCCTTTGGAACGAGACTTACTTATTCGTAGTGCTGCTTCACGCACCTACCTTTGAGCAAGAGGTGAGTTCTATAAGTACCACAACGACAGGGAGCTGACATTTGGTGCTAGTACAAAAGCTTCTGGCTAGACAAAGGAAAATCGAAAACGCAATGGTTAGGTTTATTATTTGGCATTTTGTCAATAGGGACGTTCTTGTATCTGCGGTCTCGAGAACCTCTTCCAGGGACATTTGACAATCCCAAGGCATTGATAGATATCTTCCAACGGCGTTCAACAGAGTGCTTGATTATTTCAAAGTACTCTTCATCACCCGGGACATACACAATGGAAGCACTACTTCTGAATATCCAAAACGAATTTTTACGACATCCAGATGCTCATTTAGGTGTCTGGGTTTTGGCTGGAGTAGCCGTCCGGCTGGCCATGCGAATGGGATATCATCGAGACTCCGAGGGTTATGCGCAGCTTTCTGTCTTCCATGGCGAGATGCGGCGGCGCATTTGGGCGATTATTTTGCAACTCGATACTCTGACTTCTTTCCAGCTTGGATTGCCGTCAATGATACAAGAACTGCAATGCGACACGCAACTGCCTCGTAATCTTCTTGATGAAGACTTTGGACTCAATTCTGTACAGCTCCCGTTATCACGGCCTGAGACAGAGCTCACGCCTGTACTCTACACAATCACCAAGTCGCGATTACTTACAGTCTTCCGAGCCATATTTAATCAAGTTTCCCTGGGGCGAATTGAAGCTTACACCGAGATCATGGCGCTGGACCAGCGCCTTCATAATGAACATGAGTCTATTTCACCTCGCTTCCGGATGACTAATTTAGAGAATTCCGTCACAATATCAGTGTATATATTAATGCGCCGGTACAATATTGAATTCCTCTTCCAAAAGGCGCGATGTATCTTACACCGTCATCACATGACAAAGTCTTATAAAGACAGCAAGTTTAATTTCTCGAGGTCATCTTGCATTGACGCCGCGATGGCAATCCTAACCCATCAAGCCAACATTCTGAGAGAGGTTCAAGTGGGTGGCCTTCTATACCGAGATAGGTGGTTTGTTTCTTCACTTGAGCAGCATGACTTTCTGTTGGCTTCGATGATCATCTGTCTTGAGCTTAGTTCTCGAGCCCGTGGAGAAGCACCTGCGGCTGGCCCCGGTGATGAAGACAGCTTTCCGAAATTTTCAGAACAAGATTTGGTTGAATCATTGAGAAACTCCCGCCACTTCTGGGATGAATTCAAAGCGACCTCCGTTGAAGGCCGACAGGCATTTCACATAGTTTCGGTAATGCTGGACATGATTTCAAAAAATTCTCAGGCGCAGAAAGATAGGCATGTAACATACATGGAAAATGTGGAGATTACTGGAAACCGTGCTAGAGATCTCCAGGTTGACGCAGGTAAGTGGCATTGTCTACGCTTACGATAAACTTATTTATGCAAATAGCAGCAAACAGTGATCCGAATTCTTCTGGATCGTACCAGTTAAATTCACATTTAGATCAGACGCAAGCATTCACTCATACCTTCAATCCGGCTCTTGAAGGCATAGAAGCTTTTATCAATAGCCCAGATGCCATTGATTGGGTGCGAAAGATTCTCCCCTTACATTTCCAGCCCTCTTTTCTCTTGTGGTATTAAGGAGAGACTAACTCTTGCGTATTTTGCAAGCAGGAACTGTGGGAGGCTTTTATCAAAACTTCTCGCGCCACGAAAGAGTTTTACGAAACTTGAGCAGGCGGCACCTTTTGATTTTGCATTGTAAATTTCTTGGGTCTAGCATCTGTCGGGAACCACTCGATGGCAGGTTCCTCGCGCTATATGTCGGTCGTGGTGATTCAGGCATGGACAGTCAGTTAAAGTATCAGCACATATATTGTCAACCCCTTGTCTCTGATGATGCTGTCATCTGGTAGAGTCTTTATCTAGTTCCAAAAATAGACCATTTTTTAATTTAAGAGAGATAATTCCCTTAAGGGGTATGTAGAATGTGGTCATAGTGGTAATATGTTCTCTATATCTTTGAAGATCGATACTCCCACGGTGTCAGCCTCCAAAATCTAAAACCTCATTTTCCTCTTCACCACGCATTTGCCGCCACCAGCTTGAGATGTCTTGCATCTCATTATCTTTGTTAATTAAGAACCACCATTTTCTTATAAACCATGGCTTTGCCTCCCAACTTCTCATATCCCAAGGTACTCCGCTACCTCGCGCCCCAATACCATGGTCAGCGTTTCCCCAGCAGGTCAAACCCCCTGATAACATATCATTGAATAATTCCTGCTGGTCCAGCAGACAAGGATCGTTGGTAGCAAAGGTGACCGCACGCTCCCTGAAATGGGGGAAGATGATCAAGTCGAGATATGAAGCATGCGGTTGGGAGAGTTGAGTCAAGCTAGGTCGAAGGTGTGGCTTCACAATTTGCTCGAAATAGTGCGCTGCAGTTTGCACAGAAGTGGCGTTACTGAGCAAGTAAAAGGGGGAGGGTCCGTCATTAAGATAATCTTCAGAGGTAGTGCCAATTGATGCTGCGATTGCTAGAGTGGCTGCCAGGAATGTTATATCACGTAAACGAATATGATTTATTAATAAGAACGGCGTAGGTGGGAGAATTGCTTGCCGCTCTCTCCCCCCATGACTTTCAGCTACCCCAGTCTGACCTGACTGCATTGACGTGATCGAATTATGGATGTTTGACGGTATGGGAAATGAACAAGCTTGCATCCCCGACGCGGGAAAGTAGTTACTTGGAATGCCAGCTTCCAGCTCTCTAAAAGATTTCATCTCATTGCAGCGCCATTGGTCGGTACTGGTCGTGTCGTCCGGCCTTCTTGTACCTGGTAAAATGAGGGGGTCAGTTTGGCGGAAAGTATTTTCCAAGTCTTGCCAAACCTCATCCTGTGCCTCAGTATGTTGGAAGGAGGGGGGCAAGGTATAGTTAAAATTCGTGATATTTAGCTGATCCAGGTCTTGAGACGATATCAAGGTATCTGCATTAGGCAGATTATCAAGTGACGTAGCCACCTCAGAGGATTCGTCATCAACATAGGATTCTGTTCTTGTTGACTCTTCAATGAGTTGTCGTTGCTTCAGTCCTAATATCATTAAAGAGCTCATGAGTTGGCATTCTTGAAGGAAGAGGATCGTACATACTGTATCTCGCCTGAGATGCTCGATTCTGCGCCCGCCTAGCAGGAGTAAGTTGACGCTTTTTTGCCACACCTGGGTGCTTCGATGTGGTTGCCCGGCACACAAGCTCTGCCCCAGATAACTTTCCAGAGTAGCCAGCTTCCTTTATCTCAGTCATTGGCAGCAGACAAGAAGCTATACCTATGAGATTGCAGATTGTAATGTGGGTTGGCAGAATTGAGAGTTGGGGCGCAATTTGCGACGCTTCCTGCAAGCCTTTCGCCGTATCCTTGGGGCCGAATATTTACTGTTCATGTCCGGCGTGGTGATGCACGGAACCAAAGTGGTTTATACAGAGTGGAATTTATTAGCTACGCTAGGAAGGCCTGTACGGTAAACTAATTACATAATTTCTGTGTTGAAGACGCTCAGCCTCCCGGCGTTACACTCTGACCCGGCGTCAGGGCTTGTTTTAGTGCCAATCCTTTTGCTAGAACTTCTGGCACTGTGCTCTTGGAGCCGGTTGTTGTCGACTTTTGCTGTGCATCATGACTTCTGCTTTATACCTCGACCATTTCGTTGGATTGATTGGCATGTGCGAGAAGCGAAAGAAAATGGGTGCGACTTTTAGTCTTTGGACAAGATGCATATTATATTTCTGCTTGGGAGAGCAAGTTTTCTAGCTTTTCAATCCGAGGTTTGGAATAGTCACGAGTAAAAAACGAAATGCGTACTTCAGTGGAGACTCCATGTCCTCTGTCCCTACTTTAGGAAATAAGCCATTTGGCTTACTCTCACACGGCTCCACTAAATGCTTGGAGTAGTAGTCCAGAACATGCAGTAAGCCGCGATAATGTGTTAATGCTAAGTAAATGGGGGCCTGTGTGTGTTGAACATACCGAGATGGAAGGGACTTGGTTTCGGATTTACGTTTTGGCCGTTGTATCTGGAGATTTAAGATGTAAGATATCCATTTTCAGACTTCAGTGCCTCCCCAGGTCATTGAACGCCGCCATTTAGTCAATCCTTGAGCAGAGTTTCATGTACTTGCTGGGCGGCGAGGCACCGCAAATACCGGTGCCGTCATTACGCAGAAGGAATATGCAACTGCAAGAGTTATGCAAGATCGTTTGACTTCACTACTGGTTGATGTATCAAACTTGTTTAATCCGTCAACTCTTTATTCCCTTCTTTGTTCCAAGTCACAAAAGCGGAGAGTTGAACTGCTGGAGCCTTCTTGCCTTCAAGTGAATTGGCAGGGAAAGTCAAAAGGTCCGTAGTGTTAAGAGGACTCATACATAGTACTTACCCGTTTGCATGCATTCATAGGACATAGAAACATGGTTTAGTGGCATATTAGATGATTGGTTCGTGATACTGAAAGCGATTCTTCACGTTCATCAACGTTGACAGTCTACATTGTGGGACGGACAGAGTGCCTTCGAATCAACAAAATATTTATTTGTAAGTTAACTATTCAACTACACAAGACCCCCTTCATAAGGTGTATCTGCAGCAGGGTCCGACCAAGCCTCTGCCTTTCCATTTATATATTTCAACCTCAACTTGCCAAGGTCCTCCATCATACTACCATCGGTTTTGCCATCAATTGTCCCAGCATTAACGAATACCTCATTGCTTTCCTCTCCATCATTTGTGAATGAAGCAATGAGGAAACAGCGGATGCCGCAATGAGGACAGAAATGGTGATGCATCGCTTTTGTGTGAAAGGTGTAATCAGAAAGCGCTGATACCCCAGCCTTCGGAGAGATGATGTTGAATGAAGAACTTGGCTCAGGTGACAAGAGCGCATAACCTGCTTTACGGCAAATAGAGCAGTTGCATTTTTGAAGATATGATGAATGTTTCGAAAGAGAGAAAGAAGCAGAATACTTCAAGTAGCCGCAGTGACAGGAACCAAGATAGAGTTCCGTCTGAGAGTTAGGCGACGGTGAACCAGGAAGGCCGCTAGAAGAGTCGGTATACGTATTCCTATTTGTCATGTTTGTGGTGAATGCCCAGTTACACCTACTTCTAGATATTTGAAGTGATCGACTACTCTGTAAAGAGAGATAACAAGTCAGAACACAGACGAAGAAGCCAATAACATAATATCCAGTTACATTTTGAGAATAAAACCTTCGAAAAATCTGGCTGCATGAGGCCATTGGAAAGTTCAGGAAGCCAAGTGTGAGAGTTGTGAAGCAGGTTGCAAGAGACAAAATCTCAGTACAATCACCCTCCCAAAAATTATGATATTTATTGAAGGATGATATACTTTGTATAGAGAGCAGAGAAACTTTACTCCTTTATATAACATAGGAAGCAGCTAATGTGAAGCAGAGGGCAATGGGGAAAATCTTTTAATGATAAAAATGACGAAATGGAGATTTGGTTGCTTGGTGGAGTCTGTTCTGGATACTAGAGTGAAGAGTAATAGCTTGGTCATGATCAAACAGAAGCTGGAACTGCCAGAAAATACGACGCAAGCAAATCATAATCTTATTGGAAGGGATTTCTAACTGGGATTACTGTTCTGATCTGATGACAAAGAGTGGCTTACTGCCCTATATAGTAGCTATGGAGTATATATCTACATCTTCGGCCAGTAGCCACTTGATATCGGCCCTAGTGCGATTTGTATTGGGCCAAAGAAATCCCAAGGAATCATTCCGCGTTCTATCCGCATTATTGTTCAAATTTGCTGGTTTTCTGACACATCTCACTTCATGGCTTACTTTATTGTCGGCCTATTGAATTGTTGGAATACTAGACTATCTAATTTTAATTTCTCATCAATTTCTAATGTTAAATGATGAGAGCTTGGATCGTGATACGTCGCCACTCTATAACCCTGTTTCCTCTGTGGCGCCATTTTGTCTTATTCGCGTTCTTTATTCCAATTTGTTAACATTCTCGGCTTCCTACCCGTAGAAAATATCTATAAAAGGAATAATTTCCCCCCTTTGGCAATTCTTTTATCAGTAACACATCCAGAATACTCTTCAGTTAATAGGGGAAAAGGTAAGTGAGACCATAAACCTTTAGGTATATGCTATTGAATGCTAACATATTTTTGCAGTAACAATTTCGACCTTACGAAAATTAATACAACCCTCAATTAGCAACAGAGACAGCAATGGCAGACAAACAGGCTCATGAGATTATTGTCGTCTATTTCAAAGATGGAATCGATTACAAGGAGCAGCTTGAAGCGATGAAGCAGATCGGAATCAATTCCTCTAAAACTGAAGGATTTATTTCCCGGGAGATGTTTCATTGTGAGCCCGATAATCGTTGGGTTGACTATTTCATTTGGCGCGATATGGCAGCGGCAGATGAGTCAATCGAAAACGCCAAGGTGATTCCCGGTGCTGCCGAACTGTTTGCCAAGATCGATCGCGAAAAGAGTGTCTGGTCGCGTTATTACAAGGTAGCCGATAACTAGGGCGCTCGTAACTTTTGTTATCCGTGGATAAATGGTACTGCTGAGCATCCTTTCCTCGGCGGCGGGTTGCCAGCTAATCCTGCCGGCTACGGGCAAGAACTTATGAGGCAGAATGTGGTGAGAAGAGGACAGGTAAAGATAACAAATTAGGTAAATAAAAGAAATGGATGAATGACTTTTTGACCTACTGTCTGTTGACTGTGTTGCTATTACACCGTTTATTCTTACAGCGCCTACTTAAATCGTCCCCCAGCATTCATTTCAGTGATTTCCTAGTAAAATTACAAAAATTTATTAGCTATTCGGACTCTCAATTCTTTTAATGTAATATCAGTCTCAGTGGAGATGCAACAATAATATTAAGTGTAGTTATTATTATTCTTAAGTAAGTATGACATTTATAAATCGTTCGGCTTCTAGAGTGCTATATGATGCTGCTTTTCTTCCTAGCTGTTTCGGCTCAGGTATGTGATTAATAACCAGAATAATGAAATAACAGATCGCAATCGTCGGTAGTGGCCATGGCGTTGGTAAGAAGTTAGAGAGAGCACCTTGGTCGAACGTGAGCAAACTTATCAACGCAAGGCCAAGGCCCATGCCGACGGTGAACATTGCTCGAAGTATGTTGAAAACCGACCACCCACGTTGCTTACATACAGCATGTAGAACGGTCATCAAAATTAATACCAGGCCAGCTGTAATAAAGGCATAGGTGAACTTGTAGGACAGATCAGCTGAAGGAACTGCAAGGAGGATGCTGAACTTACGATGGTTCCAAACTTATGCGCGGTGGCCAGATATGCGGCTTCCGTGGCAGACTGTACATCGGTAGAGTCGGGCTCCTCTGCAGATGCAACGAGACTGAACGACGCAAATATGCCATTGAAGACAGTTTGCGCAAGATCTCTCGTGCCATTGAGCCAACGAACCATTTCTGGGTCATTATTTGCTAGTTGGCCACTCACGTTCCAAAAGGAATCAGGAAGAGTAAGCAGGGTCTTATACGTTCTCTCGACATCCTTCAGAGCTGCGACCTCATCTTTTGGAGGGTATGACTCAAGGAGCTCTGTGACCGTTTCATTTAGTATTCCAATCACTTCTTTCGTGGTTGGGTTACTGGATAGCTCATGCTTAATATCGACAATGCTCTGGGCGGCTGACTTGATTGATTGAAGCGCTTGAGACCAAGCGATGAACTGATTTGCACCTTCTAGAAGGAGTACTAGAGCGATATGGAATGGAATATGCCAAGAAACCCAAAACATTTGTCGCTTATGAGCCAATCTGCCAGAATGCATCCAGTCGAAGTACATCTGGTAGACGAAGTAAATCAAGGCAACTGCGCATGTGACGACTCCGATGAGAGCAGCAGCTACAAATAATATTAATAAAGAACGCAATCATAATTAGATGAACAAGAGATTTGCATACACCACATGTTGCCGCTGTCCTTCAGAAAGGTATTTTTTACAACTGTCTGAATGTTCCTGGCTATGATGATTGCTCCTATGTGGCTAGTTAGCATATGACTAGTCCGGCTTTAACATGTCTCAACACACCTTCACCAAGGATTATTAAAGTAAGTAGATTCATACGCTCGCTTAGGTGGGTATCAGACAAGCTAAGAGCCTTGATACTAGAAAGCCCAAGGTGGATGACGACCTCGGTAACTGCCCCAACATACCAGCTGACAGCAACGACTGAGCTTGTTTCATGGACAGACAAAAACGATACCGCTAAATATATTCATATTCTGCATAGTTTCTAGTCAGCATGCCCCTGGCCTGGGTGAAGCGTAGCACTCTTCGTCATAGTTTATCAAAAAGTAGAGATTTCACTCACACAGCAAAGAGCAGATGAACACCTGCTGCAATCATTAGTGGTACTCTGCCCTCTCTATGTTTGCGAATTTGGAAAAGAACCATGAAATATTGAAGTGTAAGCATGAGTCGGGAGACCATGAGAAATAAGCCTATTAGCAATTGCCTGGTTAGCTCAAGTTAATCCGTACATGAATTGAATATTTAATCGTACACATGGCCCGGAAGACAGATTTTGCTTCCTTGAAAAAGTCAAATGTCGGGCCGAGTTCTGCAAAGCCAACCATAACAGCTAAGTGCACGGCACGGTACAATCGCTCCCAGACACTGTCTGTGACATAGCGGACATCATATAGGGTTGTTAAGAGCCAAGTTGTCCAGAGAAGTCTATCATAAGGTTAGCAACATCCAGAATCAATGATTCCGTTCTAGTTTCATATGCGTACAATATGTATCCCACAAATGATCCAAGACTTGAAGCGTCATTGATTTCATAGACCTAGACAGCAGAATCAGTAAGTTTTGCACGAAGTAATCTCATATAGGGTATAAATACTGTTGAGAAAACAAAGCTTCCCTCCTACACCTACAGGTACCCCACCTTTTTGGGTGCCCAACCACCAAAACACTTTGACCGTTTGACCAGCTATCAGACAAAAAGAAACTGAAATCGTCCCTTGGGGCGTCCCAGAGGA
>JARFTM010000445.1:0-10469 GCA_030278935.1 Trichoderma polysporum | reverse complement strand
GGGGGGGTTTCCATCTTTGTTCTTACAATCTTTGCTTTATCCATGGCATAGGTATGCAGCTGATGTCCATTAGAGCGATGTTCCTCATGCTCGAGGAACTGGGTGGCGACAGCCGCCATGACACACTGAAGAATCTCCAGATGCTCTTCAGACATGTTCGTGGGATTTTCAAATGTCGGTTTGTGAATGATGGGGTACATGGAATGAACTTTATCCCAGTATACCTCGATGTAAGTCGGGATCATGCTTCGAATTCGGTGGTTTAGAATGGTGGGCGCTGGCATCAAAGTAAATAGACCAAGAGCATCTACAGGCTCGCGGCCGCCATGGCGAGGATACATCATGCGGTCCGCAGGCAACGCAGACGGCGCTGCGATCAAAGTCTCGGTTGACTGACCCACGAGCAACTGCGGTGGAGATATGCTACGGGCTGTAGTGTCAAGTATTTGGTGCGGGCTGTAAAGAGTTGCGCCGTGTTCGTAGCCAGGAAATGGGGCCCCCATACCATCCCCATAGACTGAAGAATAAACCTGTGGAGGGGTGGCAGCGTAAGCAAATGACATAGCATAACCGCCATCGGTGATGACGGGGCTTGGGGATGTGGTATAAGACGGTATTTGCCCTGTCCACTCCGCGTTGTGAACCCGACCCGACGAATGTTGAAACTTGGAGTTACTAGGTGCAGGGGTCGAGTAAGCACTTCCTGAAGCAGTCGATGGAATGCCCGAGCTATCCGTCCAGGGAATGTTTGGTGAAGTGGTTTCAGGCATGCAAAGTTCGGGGACTGGGGGGCTCAACACGCCCAGTCCAGCAGCACGAGATTCATTGTAGCCAGAGACCACTCTGGAATGTGGAATCTGTACGGCCGTGACGGGGTCGACCACGCCAATATCTGCCATTTGATACGTGCTCTGTGTGTCTCGCATGTGCGGCGATTGCATTACATTTCCTTGCGACGTCGACCTGTTGACTGATGACCAGTGTCCAGCGACCATTCCCAAGCTAGGAGCAGGCGTGGGGGCAGCCGCGCCATAAGGAGAGGATGCTTGCATCGTAGGTGCTGGTGGTGAACTGCTATAAGGTCGAGCTTCGCTACTGCCGGAGCGGCGCCGCCGCGATGAGTCTCTGTTCAATCTGCCTTCTTGTTCACCACTGCTTTTGTATTCAGCACTTGTCCCAATCCTCAAGACGACGTTACCGATGATGAGATACTTACTGTCTTTGTAGATGTCGGTCCAATAGATCTTTGCGATGAAATACCTTCTTGCAGCCGGAAACCGTGCAAGACAACTCAGGTGGCTGATGACCTAATTGGTGTCGCCTAGAGGGATAAGATGGTGAGCTTGATATTCGCCTCATGAAAGGAGGGGGAGGGGAGTGATGAGCAATGACATACCTTAGGTGCTCTGCCCTTGTAAATGTCTTCCAAGTAAAAAGAAAAGATCCCATGTTAGCTTATATCCCGTTACAATACACAAAAGGATAAAGAAATGATGATTTGTAAATACCTTTGGTGGTCGGCAGGTGTCACAAGTATGAACAGGAACTCCCTTCTTTGCCCGACTGACTCTTCCAGTAATGGGCGTCAGCTTGACAGGGTGCTCCCCTGAAGTGCCTCCTGGCATGATGGGCCTCATGTTTGTTCCTGTGTAATATGCTGAATGATTCTGATCCTGCCCATAAGAAGAGTCCATGGAGTCAGTGCTAGTGTTGCTGCGTCGACGGCCTCCGGGATGGTTATTATATCCCAGGGGTTGTGCGGCGGGGTGGATGATGTGAGGAAGCTGTGTTTGCCTGGATAGGTCCACAGGGATGTTGTATCTTGGCATGGGGACGGAGAGATCTTGATCGATGGAAGTTCTTGAAGTCGGCCTCCGGTCCCTTCTTATGGAGTGCGAGTCGGCGTGGTCGTCCTCGACATTCATAATGTTCCTGAGGCTCCCCATTGTGGATAACACAGATCAAAGATGAGATGCAGGTTAATAAAGATGAAGGAAGCAGGTACCAGGGAGTCGTGGAGCACAAGAGTCTATCTTGGTATACACACAGCCCAGCCGGCTGCGAGGAGGTATTGCTAGTGCCGTAACGTGAAGTGAAGTTGTAAAGATCATGGATGATAGTGCCGGGTCTCTCCAAAAAAGCACGGATAAAAGAGAACAAGGGTATGTTGGGTGGTGTAGGAAAGACGAAGAGGGTCGACCAGAAGCAAACCCAGGTAGCAGCGGGTTGGGGTGGGAGGAGAGTCGGCGATCGTCCCAGCCTCAGCCTCGTTGGTTCAAAACAAAGTCTCCAGTAACGATGCGACCACAGATGCCTTTCAAAAGACAAATATAGGAAGAGGACAACGCATTAACCGTGGGAGCTTCTGCGGGAGTATGGCATGGCAGTGGTAGCAGCAGCGGCAAAGAGAGAGAGAGCGCGCAAGTAGTCTACATGTATGTTGATGTGTGGGAGCAAGCGGAACCCCGGCGGCCAACATAGCCGAACACCATGGTGAAGCGGCCCTTGGATTCATGATCCTAGTTCCATGACGAGCCGTGGGCTGGCAGCTGAGCTATGGGGTGCATGTAAAACCACGTAAAACGACATGGTATGAGTTGATGTCTCCCCAAAGCGGTGTCGACAGCATCAGCTCCCGCGCGCCGCTCGTACTGGGTACCTGTACAAGTACGAAGCAGAAGCCGCACGGGGCAACGGGGAAAGCCAATCCCTCTCGCGCACCCCCGACCCAAGTCCAACGCTTAGCTGGGCCCGGTCCAAGGCTGACAGAACCATGTCGGTAGGAGGTACCTGGTGGAGACGCCACCGCGTGGTTGAGCCAGCCCTGCCCGCGGGAGCGAACGGGCCAGGACTGGGGTAGAAACTAAAAAGCTCCGTTCAGATGAGCACTGCGAATCGCAATGCTGGCTGCATACACACTTCATTGGGCGCAGCACAGCAACAGGGTGGCGAGCGGTGGAGGGGTAAGAAATCGTCTGCCTGTCATAAGCAGCGCCATGATCGATGGGTGTTGCGGCCGCGCCAAAGTTGGGCACACAAGGATTCCTCTATGCCATACGCAACTCCATACAGTACATGTGCGTGTCGTACCCGTCGTAGAGGAGAGCTTGGCTTGGCTAAACCTGGGTGTTGCAGTGCGCGACGGAAGATATAATTAGAACGCTGCTTTCTTATCAACATGCAAGCCAAGGCGTCCGCCTTTGCTGATCTCCAGTTCGGGTCCCAAGACGCGCGACAGGCTGGCTACCTGAGCACGGTTGTCCCAGTTTTTCCCGCCGGCCGCGCATGCCTGTTCCACGGGATTATCGAGATGTACTCCGTACATGTATGTAGGCTTCGCAAAGAGCAACGCATCGCTCCCGGCGGAAAAGAAAGCCAGCAAGGGGGTTTCCAAGGGCGGCGCGGGTATGGCGTCAAGGTCCCAGTCCCGCGGCTCCAGCGGGGTGGTAGACGGAAAATGGCTGTCGCCGGCTCTCAAACCGCGGGCTGCTTATGCTTGCACTTACGTTTTGTTCCGGCTGTTGAGGATCACCACTTGCATGAGCGACTGTGAGACACGGCCCGTGGCTTCTCGTGAATTGTGCGCGCTTGGCAACAAGTTACAGGGGCAAAGCTCGTTCTTTGACGAAAAAACCACTGCCAACAGTCAACACTGGTAGCACAGGACTTCGTATACTACTAGAGTAGGTACTTGATTCCTTTGTACAATATTACAAGAGTGAGCCGTGTGGGCTCTTCTGCTGAAGCGAAATCCGACGGTGGTGGGGCTGGCTTGGTTTCTCGCCGACAGACCAACAGCCACAAATGCATGCGCAACCGGTCTTATTGAGCGGTGGTTGGCGCCGAGAGCATCGCGTGAATGAAACCGGGCTCTAATGAAAGCTGCCATCGTTCACGAGAACAGAGGCCATGCCTTTTTGCCACCGAGCCGTCTTCTCATAGGCATGGACTGCCTGCCCTCCTCCCTTCTCGTGCGCAACATGCTGAGGGGGGGGGAAGTTTTGGGAATACTGTGCATCGCAATTTGACTTGACTGACAGCAGCCCGGTTCGCAAGCGTTCATGATCATCAGCCAGGGTACTTCGCAAACTTGTACACAACAACTCCCTTTGACGCATCGGCGGCTAGGTCCAGGTCTAGGGGGGGACAAGGGTGGATGAAGAGGGTTTCCCCGTCCGTGTCTTTGGGCAAGCTTTAGGTGTTCCCAGCCCACCGGAGCGTCAGGTTAATGGACCATCTCTCCAATCGCTTACTACCTTGGAAGGATTCTAGTAATATCTTGTAAAGAGTATCGCACTCTTCCATGCCTCCTTTCCAGAAAGGATCCTGCAGTAATACTGACACAGTAGTTTCACACCTCCTCGACCTGCAGGTGATGATGTGTGAGGTTCGTATATCTTATTAATGCGCATACGTTGCGTTATGCAAGTGTCCTCATGCCTCGTGCCTCCTGCATGGCACAAAATAGCTGCTTCTCTGTTTTATTCGAAAAGGGGGGGATGCGGCTGAGAAGGCATCTGCTATGCGTCGGCCACCTCCGCCCAAGAGAAGCAGGAAATTGATGCCCTTCCGAAGACGGCTCAGAAAATCTTGGGAACATCGGTGAAGTTGTAATGTGTGCCTCCTCCCTGCTTCGACGGTGCTGGAGCGACGAATCAAAGCCTGCCTCAGGTTTCAGCATGGGCACGAGCTCTGCTAACGACGCTGTGGCGGCCACCTCGCGCACTTCAGCTGGCGGAGCGCTGCAAATGAAGATGTGAGGACGGCTCAGAGCTGAAAAAGTTCCCCGTCTTTCGAGTGCCCAGAGCTGACGTTCCGGTGGGCCAGGGGTTTGTTTAACATGCGCACGCCATTCCCTTTAGTGCAATCCCAAGGGAGACATCAATGATGAATGATAGACAAGTAGCCTCCGTGTCCACGAGGCCATGGCCCGCTCCCGTGGAGCCCGAAGGTGCCCGCCCTCGTGCTCCGTAAATTCAATTAGCTTCGCGTCCGTCTGGTGAAGTTGGGTTGATGAGGCCGCTGCTGTCAAGTAAGAGCAGCAACCGCAGAATCCAGTCCGCAGTGGTCAGAACTATAGGCGGAACTATGCAAATAGCGTGCGCGTCCGGTGCTTGTGCTAGTCGTTTCGATGTGGTTCTTTTGCATACCAAGATCCATACATGTCCACATCACTTGATGGGCTGCCCAGCCGAGTGGAGGAGGGAAGCGAGTACAGTACAGTAGTTGGTAACCAGCCGTTTGGTTTACGTTGTGACTAGGGGCCTTGTCTCTTGAGTCTGCCTCTATCTCTAGCTCCATCTCTACCTCCTCTTGCCTCTCGCCGCGCGTGGGCTTTGGCCACCAGCGTGGCCCATGTGTAGGAGCGCCCCTGTAGATTGGGTCGGTTGCAATCTTATCTGATCTCGATCATTTGAAGAATAATAATCATCCTTTGCCGTGGACAATCCGAGCTTTCAGTTCGTCTTTTTTTCCCCGAAAGGCCCAAGGACATGAGATGAAGACCGAACAAGTGGTCGCTGAAGATTTGTGGGCTAGTGGGCGGTTTGGGGGCCAGATTAGCTACAGGCAACGTTAGTGCTCGCAGGTACCTCTACTACTGCTACTGCTAGCGGAGGTACTAAGGAGCTCCCCTTGCCTATTATTTCTCCCGCGGACAGGGAACGACGGGCAGAATGTACATGCAGCTTAGGTACTACTGAATACAGGGTACCAGTAGCTGCAGTCAGCACCCGCTGCTAAGAGATTGATGGAACTTGGCACGCCGTACTGTATTGTAGCTACCTAAACGATGCATCACCAGGATTCAATTAACCATTTACCTGCAGCATGTACTGCATACTTTCCATTATCTCACTACCTTATACTAGCAGTTCTCCATAGTTACAGTACTAGTAACCTACTAGGCCTATACCCAACCAATACTAGTAGTCCCATCAATAATATTCCTAAAATGGAACCCGTCTAATACCAGTACTCCGTATGCTACTCACTCAAAAGCGATCCCCCACAGTCATGAGTCGCAGGGGCTTCGGCGAAGGATGTGGGATCAACACGCTCGTTTCATCTCTTTTGGACATTTGATGTACTTTGTACCAGTTGTTGGGCACCACCCGGAGCATCCCGTACGTTTACGACGCAGCCACCTGCAGAGGGATTGTACTAGTATCTCTGAAGTACGAGATACCTGGCATGTACCTATCCAAGTCTTTGGGCACGCCCTGCCCAATGCGACGGCACCATGTAAAGCTGTCTCAGACACCTACTGAGCCCTGAATGCACAGTTACACCAGAGCATGGCTTGGTATATTAGAACAATAACATCTTCCCTTGTGGTAGCGGCATGTAGTATTCAGTCCCACGTTTGCTACTGCAGGTCTTACTCAACCTTGTCAATCTTGCCCGCCGGCGCTTATCTCACTGCCAGTTGCTCCGTAGACTTGTATGCGTGCGCAGTACTGCGTAGAATGTGAGGGTAATAATGCATCTCATCTACAGGGCTCTGGTTGGACTGCAGCATCAGAGTGGGTGTGGCGAAGCTCTCCTCCATATCAGACGATCGACGATGGCGATCACAGCAAAAGACTAGGCCTAGTACTCCTACAAATATGCAGTATTGCACCCTGACCTACCTAAGCAAGCTAGGATATGCTAATTAAGGATTGGGAACACAAATTAAACAAATTGCTAGTCAAAATCTACCAAGTGTACTCCGTATTTGGAATACTACCTCAAGTACTCCGTTCCCACGTAATACTACCCTCTCCCATCCCTCATCTCGGCGCTTACGGTAGAGAGGAGAGAGATTTGGAGACTAACATGGCCCAAACGGGCTTTAGCCTATGAAACGCAAGATATTTTTAGAGATTCACCCACACCATTTCCAGCAAAGAGGCTCCCCATCACACGATGACTGGGTACTACTACCAGTAGTACGTTCTCATGCATGCCGGCACGGCACATGGACAGACATACATCTGAAGAAGAATATAGAAAGACCTTGCATATGAGGCTACTACTTACCCAGCCATGCAAAGTGCGCGCTTGTTTCGTCCAAAGAGCCATCCATCTTTCCCCAAAAACCACTGCATACTCCATACAGATCACGAATGAATTAATAGCACAGCCCATGCAGCATCCATCAGTGCAACCGTTCACAAGCGCCCAGACTACTACTGTACATCACCAAGGCCGTTCTATTCGTCGTATATGCGCGCCACCCTTACTCAAGCCATCCTTACGACAAATGAGCAGCGGATCGGATTCTTGGGAAGCGAGAGGGATGGCGTGAGCAAGCAAACGCAACTCCGAAATGGCACGACATGTTGCATCCCGTCTAAACGCCGACGCCGTCGGGCAGCCCCCTTCTCGAACGTCCACTTCTCGTATATCCAGCCAACCGTTTGTAGGTACTAGTAAAGCACACATACTGTATGACTGTACACACACACTCTCTTACATACACTTACACACACACACATCTTCTCACATGCCTGTCCATCTACCCATTGTCTTGTCCTTCACAATGTAACGCATCCATCTCATGACATCGGCTAATAGCCGCCGTCAACCTCACACCCTCATGCTCAATAGCCGCGAGAACAGCACCGGACAGCCAGACTACCGGAGCTTTATGCGAATATCGTGGGTTTAAAAGTCTAATATTAGCAACCGGTGGCAGAAATTGAACCCTTTAAATCCCCCCAGACGGAGGAAAACAGAGAGATCGGGGATAAGGGTAGTAACCACCGCCTTGCGGATAAGGCTGCATGGTGGTAGTCGTATCGGCATCATGCTGTCACCCCCCATGCGCGTCAATGAGGCTGATCTGTCTTTCGACTTTTGACGACCACAGGGTTGTAAACTTCCACCACAGCCAATCAATTTTACTGCAGCCCGTCTTCTCACCCGTTATCCCTCTCTCTTTCTCTGTGTCCCTTCGTGTATGTACGCGTCCCTGCATCAGTAGCAAGTCAATCCCTGTAATGAAAGAATCGAAAAAATTAAAGCACAGCACATGATAGAACACTGCATATACGTAGCCTTGCAAACAATGTTTCAACATATGACAAAAATAGCTTCCATAACGTTCCAATACTACAGAACTCGAATATTGGTATAACGCTCCAGAGTAGGTACTACTAATATTGGAGCAAAAAGCAGTCATCATTTTTTGGAACCCTAAAGCAAACCCGACACGCCAATGGCACCACCAAATCCATCTATTATCACAAACTGGCTCACGATCCTTGATCCTTTTTTTGCCACGTGTTTTGACACCCCCCTCGTCCACAAATTCTCTCGGCTCAAAAGCAATACGGCCGCGCACAATTCTTTTGACATTTGGAGCACTTCCTTGATGCTAAATCTACGCGCGGCTTGAAGTAGCCACTTCATGGTTGTTCTCCTCTGTCGACCTTCCATTGCCGTCGCTCTCTTCAGAGTCGTCGTCGCTAGCGTGGTGGCTATCCGTTACTGTCCTTCGGTTCTTTGACATCTGCAATAGAACAAGGGCATCATGTCAGTCTGGCAAGGATGAAGATGGTGGACAGATATGAGAAATCAACGAACCCATGATTTCACGCCACCAACCAGCCCAAGCGCATAACCAGTAATAAACTCTTTCGAGTTTCCTGCTCCAGGCGTAGTAGGAGAGCGTGCAATGTCACTTGATGAGCTATTAAACCGGGCTGGGCTCTGTGGCCGGCTGGTGGGCCAGAATTGCTTCAGTTCTCGGCTGAGCTCCTGGCCAGTTGTAGCCCAGTTATTGGTAATGTTTTCACGTAGATCTTGCACGTGACGCTTGAGGTCGATCTCGTTCTTCTTCAGCCAGCTGACATTGAGCTCTTGGCGAGAAGTACCACGCTTGAATTGCCGAGTGATGTATTTTTCATAATCACGGACGACCCTATGTGGACGTGAAGTTAGTCGCGGGTTCAGCAGTAATCATAAGTAGTAGTAGTTGTGATGAGCTACCCACCTTGTAATGATGCCAGTGGTGCTGACTCCTTCGGTCCGCTGGGTAACGAGAAACTTGCCAGTCTCCTTTATGGGTTGGTAGATGTCGTCTCCCTCCTCCGCGCCATACGGAATGTCATCGTGGGCTACATAATCGAGACGATGCTGTTCGAGAAACTCCGGAGAGACGATCCATGGGCAGTCCTCAATCACTTCGTCCACCCACTTACAGTGCCGCACAGACTCAGCGCGCTCCTTTGCAGACATGACTGTCAATCCCTTGCGCATGTGGGTCTCATTGTCGCCGGTGACGCCTACAACGAGGGTCGTATTGGGGAAGGCCTTTTTCGCTTGCTCAAGCTGGCGCATGTGTCTGGCGATCCGGTCAGTACGTGGCTATTTAAACGCTACACCACAGTATAACACTCACCCGAGGTGGAACAGGTCAAAGACTCCGTCGGCGTATACCCTCACGTTGCGACCGACCGGTGGGGCGTTTGTCTTGTAGCCCACGGGATGCGTAAGTTCGCCAATGGGAGGTGGGAGCATAGCCTTTTTCTTCTCCTCGTCGATATCCTTGGATACGCTCTTTCGTCCTTTTCGACCAACCCTCTCAGCAATGTCGACGCTGGCTTCAGTAGTGTCACTGGGCTCACCGGGATCGAGGACATTGTTGCCATTATCAAGAACTCGGTCTGAATTGGCTCGTTGTCTCTTATTAGGGTTCAAGCTCATGCCATTGGAGCTCCGTCTGGTTTGTCGCGACGACTCTGGTGCGGTGGTGTCACCATCCTCACCCGAGGCATCTCTCGAGGACGTCTGCAAAGCGCCATCTTGCAAATTGTTGGCGGCATTCACAGCGTTCCTCTTGCGTTTGCCGCTGTGGGAGGATGCCGACGGTGATGACATAGTGGCGAAGAAAAAGCGATGCTGGGTCGGGCCCCGACGCAGCCTGACGTATCAGCTCTCGGTTGCGTCTGCCTCTCGTTTGTTTTAAAATAAAACAAAAACGGTTCGGGATAGCTACTCCAGCTGTATGAAGCTATCTATCCTAGATAGACATCGACTTGGAGGGCAAAAACACGCTGGTGTTTGGGTTCGCTCGTGACGCTCGCGTGCGCAATGTGTGGAGAGAAGGCTCCGGGGGTTGATGCTGAAAGTTTAGAATTCTAGCCGGGGAGCTTGTGATTTTACCCACCTTGAGGTCGGCAACAAAAATCAAATTTCCCACAGCCCAGCAAGCTTGCCCGCACTCCAAAATGGACAGGTGGCGTGACCATACTGAAAAGGGGTCATAAATTAATGCCTGAGTAGGTAACGCCGTATTCGGGTCCCAACTAATTTCTCATATTTATGTGTACCTTTTTTTCACACTCTCCGAAAATACTACCCGTTGGTATAACTTTTAGCGGGGCTTACAGTATCCAACTAGAAGGCGATAGCCTTCTAGTTGGCCACAAAATCCGCGAAACACCACAATAAGCGGCACAATTTATTACACCAATTTTATC
>JARFTM010000444.1:0-10591 GCA_030278935.1 Trichoderma polysporum | reverse complement strand
ACCGAGTCGATCAGAGTCGTGCCGACTGCACACGACTTTGGTCTAATTGGCTGATCGGTCCGTAGTTGTTCCTTCAGGTCTACCCTGTAGTCCCATTGTGCGACCTAAGGATGTTGGGTCGTAACACATCCTAGCCCCACTTGATCCTCTATTACTTTTCTTGCAAATCCCAATCGTGACAAAACCATATAGTAATACTCGCTATATTTATAAAAGCTAGTTATATTTTTATATTTAAGGTATTCTAGTATTATAATTTTAAATAATTTATATTATTACATAAGTTCTTAGCTAATAAATTAGAATACTAAGTGTAATTAAAATAAAGTCCTCCTATTTACACAGATTAATATTCTTATTTAAATAGATATGGCCTGTGCCGGCCTAGTTATTTAATACACATACCCCGCCGCCCATGGCCATATACTTAAATATAGTGTAAATCAATAGATTACCGCGTAGTTAAACAAAATACCACATAAAATATTACAACTTCATTATTTTCATCTGTTTTTTCACCCGCAGCCTGATTTTATCACTAAAATCATTCTTATAGTCATATTATAATAGATTCGAGCCTCCTTGATAGCGTGCCGTGCCCGCCGCTAGGCTTAAAGAAATTAATTTTAAAGATGCGATACTGGACCTTGTAATCTGACCTGAGCTTAATAAAGAGCCTGATGAATTTAACAAGGAAATAAGATCACAAGCCCCTCAAGAAGTTAAAGAAGTCAACAAGGTTACAGAAATCCCGCCGCCGCCGCCGCCGCCGTCAGCGGTGTATGACTCGTTTAACAACCTCATGGCCTTCTTACAAGCCTTCCATCACGAAAACAGCGCCGCTATAAGGAAGTTGAAAAGCGCAAGCCCTCGTAAGATCAATGGAGTCAAAACGCCAACGTATGTTATCCTCGTCTGCAAACAGGCAGGGAGTATCACCTCCACAAGTACTAGGATTCAAAAGAGCTCAACTCAACGCACTGAGTGCCCGTTCAAGATCACGGCAACGGCAACAAAGCAAGTGGCGCCAGTTCCCTGAAGTCCTAGGGATCGATAATACGTACAAGACCAACCGGTTCAACATGTATCTCTTCGAGGTTATTGGCATCACGGACCAGAAGTCAGTGACCAACTTTGCCTTCGGGCTGATCAACACAGAGGAGGAAGACGGCTCCTCTGGCTCTCTCAGCGCCTGGAGGAAATTCGTCAAGAGCTTCATGTGCCCGCGCCGACCGTTGTTATCACAGATAAAGAGATGGCTCTCAAGAACGCCCTGGAGACGCTCTTTCCCGGCGCCCAGCAGCAGCTCTGTGTGTATCACATCAACGCCAACGTCAGAGGCAAGATCTAAGCGCGCTAGAAGAACGAGGACGGCACTGACGATAATGACGAGGCTGGGGACGAGGCTGAGGCTGCTGAGGAAGATCTTAACGCAGCCAGAGCCATCGAGGCGGCGGCGGACGAGCCTAGCGCTGCCGCAACTACCTCAAAGCCTACTGTTGACCCGGATTCGCGTAAGGGCATGTTCTCTGCCTGGCAGCATGTTATTTACGCCGAGGACGAAGCCGAGTTTGAGGTTAGCTGGGCAGCGATGAAGGCCACCTACAGTCATAGGCAAAATCACAACTTGAACTACATCTCGAAGGAATATATGCCGTTCAGGGAGCAGTGGGCGCGCTGCTTCATCAAACGATATCGTAACTTTGGCCAGAGAGTCAACAGTCCCGTGGAAACGGCACACAAAGATGTCAAATCCTTCCTGGTCTCCGGCACGAGCGACCTCCTCCATCTTCACAACGCGATTATCCTGATGCTTACCAAGAAAGAGCGCGATTATGATCAGAACGCCGCCCGGATGCAAATGAGGCAGCGGCAACGCTTTATCCAGCAGCAACATTGGCTGGGCAACATTCCTATGACTGTTAGCTATGTCGCCGTTGATCTTCTTGCACAGCAGCATCGCCTCGCCGTCGCCGCGATGCCCTGAGTCTCGATCCCTTTTCCTGAACAACTAGAACCCTGTACAGGCTGCTTTACTCAGCAGTATGCCCTCCCTTGCGCCCATATTATCCTGAAGAAGTTGGAAGACGGTCAGGCGCTTTGTAAAGAAGATATCTATCCCCGATGGTGGTTAACTAAGCCCTTGGTACGATTTCCTAGTGATTTCTATGAGGATTCTACTAACAAGAAGGAACTAGGATATGGAAGAGCCCCTGCTTCGAATTCGCGATCCCGATGTCGTCCAGACCCTCCGCGGCCGACCTCGCCTTCCTAACAACAAGAAGATGACTATCCCGTTAGCCCTCAGAGCCGACGACGGCGAGGAAGATCAACAGCAGCGGCAACGAGCC
Organism: Trichoderma polysporum; assembly: GCA_030278935.1. NCBI lineage: Eukaryota > Fungi > Ascomycota > Sordariomycetes > Hypocreales > Hypocreaceae > Trichoderma > Trichoderma polysporum. The sequence continues at coordinate 8,240 of JARFTM010000444.1, read as the reverse complement.
TCGCAGCGGCCATGATCGAGTCAGCAGCCCTCACAGCGGCGCCTGAACCCAAGCATACGGCGAGTTCGATTACAATTTGAGGTTGAAGGAGATATAGGCTCAAGCCAGGCCCGAGGCCGGGCTCGTAGTCAAGGCCGGGCCCGGGCCTCTTCCCAGTCGACTAGAAGTTCACAGTCACAGCCAAATTCGCAGGGAAATAAGACTACAAGAGGACGCTCTCAGGGAGCTAGGAGCCGTCAGTCTACAAGGCTCGCTGCGCTCGCTGCTGCTGCCCTAGATGTTGAAGAGGTTATCCCGGCCACCCAGCCAGCGGCAGCGACCCCTAACAAGCCGGATGAACTAGCCGGCCCGTAAGTGTATAGATAGATTTTGTGGGAAACACCAAAAAGACCGCATTTTTGAATGAATTGATAATTTCCATCGCTTTGAACAATGTGCTTTAAATTGATGATATCGTATCCCAGTGTGTGGCACTGTAATTTGGTGTGGGGGTATGGCAATTGATTTTTCGGGGTGAACTTAGTTGGTTGCACGGGCCACATCTGTTCAAATAGGAATATTGATCTGTGCAAATAGGAGGACTCTTTAAGTATTGCTGCGCGGGCTGTACCAAAATGCTGGAGGGCTGTAACTAGCCCGATTTGGACTAGAGTTTTCCAAATCCATGCCGCCCCACCAAAACACAGTGTAGGCGAATGGCATTTTCAAATTGCGTACAAACGACTTTCCTAGTATAATGATGTTGTAAGGGTATTACAAAATTCTATATCACTAAAATCATCATGGATGCATAAAATCAGGAATTCGAGCAGCCTATCTCTCCACCGCCGCCGCCGCAGGAATTTGACCCCTTTATGCCCTGATACTTTTCGCCTGATATTGAATCAGCCGGCTGACCTGATTGACTTCCAGTTATATGCAAAAGTGGGCCAGCCTGTACTGGTATATAGAGTGTTACGACAAGCTGTCCTATGCCACCCCCTGTAACCTGTCCTGTAGTAATGCTCGCCTTTCCTTTTTACATTAAAAAAGATAACCTGTCTAATGGACAGGTAATGGATAATTAATTTTCCATACTAATTTAAAGCTTATATTTTATTTTATAAGATTTTGTTTTAAAAAATATTAGTAACATATTAATATAAGCGGATAAGTATAAAATTATTAATTATATTTTTTATATATTTTTCTTAATTAAAATAGAATTTTTATAAATTAATTAAAGAAAATTTACATAGTTAAAAAAAAAGAAAGGAAAAAATCCTCTCTTACCTTTTTTAGTTAGTCTCGCTACGGAACATTAATCATCCGAAATCTGACCATTGGACAGGTTATCTTTTTTAGTGTGAAAAGGAAAGGCGAGCATTACTACAGGACAGGTTACAGGGGGTGGCATAGGACAGCTTGTATGTGTACTCGGCGAAAAGTATCAGGGCATTAATAAGACCTGTACAACTTCCTGCAGAGTTTGATGACACTCGAGTTTGATAATCTAGGGAATAAGTTAGACCCGAAGCCTGGTGATTTTACCATAGTCATGATTATAAAAGTCCGAACCGGTGATTGTAGCAAAAATCTCGGAAGAACTGTGGTAGGTGTAGTAAAAGACAACACTGACTGGATAGCTGGTTTTCTGCGAAACCTATAATAGTAGGCAGTCTAAGTAATAAATATCTTAGCAGGTACAGAATTTAATCTCAGACAAGACATTTCAAATGTTTTATATTATACAAATTAGGGGATCATGAAGATTTTATCAGTGAGTATGTAGACCCGGAATAGCAAAGATATATCTTAAACTATCAGACATAGAATGATATGTATATGTAATAATTTTCACTTCTATCTTCATCCAATCTGAGGAACATTGTCGTAGAAAGAAGCTCGTGACTTGAAGAATGGCGTTGTAGGGGTGCCTAGCAATCATCGCATCCGCAGATGAGGTTCTCATCCAATCGTTGGTAGCATATCCCACACTGGTCCCCTGGGTGTTCTGAGGCATTTTTGTAGGTCTGCCTGGGGGTAAACCCTGCGGGTGGGTCGTACTTCCTTCCGCAATTTCCCGTGCATTCCTTGTATTCGAATTTATCTGGAAGCTGGGATCGTTTTTGGTGATGTCTAGGGCACAGATGATGCTGAAAACGTTTGTACTTGTCGGCGCGGGAGGCTCGGACTGGTTTTTCAGAGGCGAGGGTCCAAATGGTGTTTTGTCCGCACCGGACACTCGGCTTCGTGGGCCATTGCTCAAAGCGGTCGAGCGACAGAATGGTCTTGGTCGTGGTACCCGCTGTCTTGTGGAGAGGTCGAGTGGTGGTTCGGGCCGTTTCGTTGGCTTTATGATCCATACGGTGTTGCCTTGGAGGTAGTGGAATGTTTCGTGGATTTTGAGGGCTAGGTATACTAGGGGGGTCTCAAAAACAACCTAATACCCGTGCTAGCTCCACATAGCACCGGGGGCACGCTGATTAGGAAAATGTTCAATGAAAAGGAAAGAAAAAAATACATTTAGCGCTATAATAATTTATATGATATAAGAAGTAGATTCTTTAACGCAATAAACTCAAAAGTTTCATACATATTTTTTGCTTTCTTACTTAGTGTAAAATAAAATATTTATAATAAATCGATGAATTCTCTTTTAAAATGAATAAAAATTTATATAATATATAAAATAATATATAAAAATTTATATAGTATCATACTAGAGAAACTCGTCTCAGGGCTTAAGGTTAGGGATATATATTTTTAATTTTTTACAAGAAGCCTGCTTAAATTCTGCCCCCGGAGGCAGATTTTTAATTTACTGTTAAGAGGCTTACTAAGGTTTTACCTCTGGAGGTAGATTTTACAAGCTGCTCAGAGGTCTGCTCAGAATCTGCCTCCGGAGGTAGATTCCATAGGCTGCTAATGCCCTGATACTTTTCGTCTGATATCGAATCAGCCGGCTGACTTGATTTCATAAAACGCTTGCTATACCTATTGTAGAAGGGATCGTCAGCATAAAATAGTATAAAAATCTGATTGAAAATATGTGCTATAAACCCCTGTAAATAATGTACCATACTAGCAGGGGTCGCGTAACTGCCTGTAATAGGTATAGCTACAAGGAAATTCCTTACTGCTTTACCTAATTTAGATAACAGCCGCTGAGATTTTAAATAGAAGCATGCTTCTAGTAAACTATGTCAGCCGCAGTATATATTATTAAAAATAAAAGAATACTACTTTAAAAAATAAGATTTAATATGAGTAATATTATATAATAATAATAATATTATTAAATTTTATTATTATTAATATTTATAATATATTTTATGTATTACAAGAGTAATAAAGTAAAAAGAAAAAGTATAGGGTAAGAGGTACTTGTAAAAGGTGCCTTAGTAGCTGATTAACGGGGTGACAGATGATACTTACAGGCCGACCCACTTTTGCATATAACTGGAAGTCAATCAGGTCAGCCGGCTAATTCAATATCAGGCGAAAAGTATCAGGGCATAAGAGGCCTGCTCATATTCTGCCTCCGGAGGTAGATTTTACAAGCTGCTGAGAGGCCTACTTAGATTCTGCCTCCGGAGGTAGATTCCATAGGCTGCTGAGAGGCCTGCTAAGATTCTGCCTCTGGAGTTAGAATTAATCTCCTGATATAAAATATACCGGAAGGCGCGTCAAGCCCAGCCGGGATAGCTATCTCTTTGAAGGTCCGAAGGCACCATCGAAGTGGATCCTAAAAATAGTAGCCAATTAGACAGCAGAAAATTAAAGGTACTTATTCCACCTAGTATTATAGCCTATGATAGAAGTACCAACAATTTTTGTTAGTACAAATAGCTACATCGCATTTATCACAACCCCATGCAGTCATAGCCCCGCGCCGAGGGCGATTTCCATTAACCTGCTGCAACACCCGACTTTGTGATCGTATTTCTCCAACGCGTAAGCCCTGGCAGCCAAGGCAAGGGCCCCGTTTCTTCCGATTGACATGATTATGCTGTGAAATGTGTGTGTAAGTGTCCCCGGCCCGAAATCTTTGTCTTGACGCGCCTTTTTTGCTATACTCTTTAAAAATATCATTTACTAGGCGCGTTCGCCAGGTAGTTTGGCTCGTATACCGTGCCCAAGAAGGGGAGCCGCGAAGTTGAGCAAGGAAGCTGTTTATAAGGGCAGTATCAAGGAAAGGACCATGCTATTGCCTGCCAACCTCCCCTACGAAAACGATGATCGTATCCCAAGTGGCTTCGAAGTTGATCACCTATATCAATTGAGTTCATATGAAAGTTATAGTCTGTGGTAAGATTCGGAATTGGAAGTGTTTTCACAACCTTGCCACCAAAAACACGCTTGGCAGCCTGTGTTGTAGATTTTGTTGATGACGGCCGTTTTCGACGTCGCATTTTAAAGTCAGTGCCCTTGTGTGCCGTGCTAAGGAATAACACAAGGGCATTGTCTTTCCACGCGATTTGGTTAACCTAGGAAAGAAAAAGACGCGTTAGTAAAGAGACTCCTAGGAAATCTGTCAATCTAGATTACTAACTAGACCATCAGGTGTGGGCTTAGCTATAATCTGCCCCCAGGCCCATTTCTTCTCTTCCTTTTTTGCCTGCAGGAAAATTTCACTTATGCCACTATTTATACGGCAAGTGCCTGTAGCAGCGTGACCACGCTGCTGCAGAAGCCGGAAAAGTGTTGTTGTGGAAAATAAATTATCTGTAAAGACGTGGAAGCTGGCGTTTCCTAGTTGATTTACTAGGGAAAGGACAACAGCTTGCGTCGGCGCTAGGTAATCGGGATCCTCTCGATCTTGCGGCCGCTTTCGTTTTTGAGGTATAACTGAAGGGGGCATGTAAAATTGCCACTGAAGGAAATAGCCGGCTTGAGCAACAACCCAAGCTTTAAACCCGATTGGAATTGGCTTTCGAGGGACGAACGTTGTCTCAAGGGATCTCCCTTGATAGCGGATCATACACTCATCTACAGCGATATTAGTGCCTGGATTATAGATAGCAAAAGACGCAGCTTGTATGTATAAAGACCACTCGTCAACGCGTTGGAATGACCTAGAAAGGTAGCTATCACGAAGGAAAGGATCGAAAATTCGAAGGCGTCGGAGAACTTGCTTGAACCGTTTAAATGACATCAACTTGATAATAAAGTGATCTGGACGTGGGTCCTCCGCGTTTGAGGCTTTCCAATGGTCTTCTAACCGCGTTTCCTTATGAATTCCTATATAGATTAAAATGCCAACCCAGATATATACCTCTTCTACAGAGATTGGTGTCCAGGCAAGTTTAGATGAATGTTTTGGAGGCGGTCCGTATGGACCAGGAATTGGCCCTTCATTTGTGTATTTGACCCATTTTTCAACTAGGAAAATAGGCAGAAAAAGCTGGAAAAGTAACAATGGGCAGGAAGGCAACGAATGGATAACTGGGTCACGAAAAGGAATCAAAATTGGGTCAAATTCAGCGTGGATAATTTGCGGGGGAATCAAGTCAGTCATGAGGTATGCCCTTCTAGCAGCGCTTTTTTAGTTTGGTATTCTATGATATGCTAATAGGGAACGCGAAACACGCGTGTATACTAATGTATATGGCGGGCGGTTTGTTAGGCCCTAAGTCACGATAATGTACCACGATAAGTGCAGGGGTTGTTGTGGGGCGGCTACCTCAGAGGTGCCTTCGGACCTTCAAAGAGATAGCCGCGACCGAGCAGCAAAAGCGCGTTATAGTCAAGGGTTTTTTTTTTCTTTCTGGCCTTTAGCCAGCGCATATCTGTTCACAGTTATTTTTCATATTTGGAAAACTCTTCCCAAATGTCTTATTAACGCGTTTTATATATAAGAGAAACTGGGAGTAAATTATAAATATAATATAAACCGCGTTAGTGTATTAGTAAAAATAAGAAAGTGGATTCTTATATAGATAGGAGATAATAACAGGGGTATTGTTACAACCCAACAACGTAACGGCACGTATCACGGATTAGGTGCGGACCGACGGGCCAATCATACGAAAAAGAAAAAAAACCCATGACTATAACGCGCTTTTACTGCTCGGTCGCGGCTATAGCTATCCCGGTTGGGCTTGACGCGCCTTCCGGTATATTTTATATCAGGAGATTAATTCTAACTCCAGAGGCAGAATCTTAGCAGGCCTCTTAGCAGCAAGTTGAACATACGCCTCCGGAGACGGATTCTCAGCAGGCCTCTCAGCAGCAAGTTAGAAATCTGCCTCCGGAGACAGTTTGTCGACAAGTAGGAAACGCACCTCTGAACTGGCTCACACTCATACAAACACGACGACGAAAACCCAGCTTGTTGTGACGTTCCGTTCCCTATGGGTTAGTATAGGGTAAGTTCCCAAGGTAATAAGCCTCGAAAGGTTTATGTTGGCAGATAGGATAGGTTGTACGTTGAGCAATATTCAATCACGTAGCTAGTAGAGAGGCAGTAGGCGTTCCAATCTTGATGCTATGTTAACGACTGTCTATCTAAACTATATAATGAGCGTGGTATTCTAAGTCTTATATATCCAGTCGATATCTTGAGGCCGACTGAGGTCGACGTCGGCTTTCGTCGACCTTCCTCAGAGGCCGATCTAAGTCGACAGCGGCCTGTGTCGACTTTTACGTGATTGGCCCTTCGGTCCTTTGTTAATCCGTAGGTACGTATTCCGTAGGGTGTTGGGTCGTAACACTTGTCGTACCACTATTAAGACCACAGAGCGAGAACACGCTACGGAACCATTTGATCTAGCTGCCGCCGGCCTGCTCGCACAGGAACGAGGCCGCGGCGCCAGCTAGGGGTCATTTTATGTAAAGAACGTGTGTTGATTTCCTATCTAGTAAAGAGAATCTCAATCTCTTTATATCTTGTCTAAGCTGTCTCGCTCGGAGTAACCATTTTCCTTCTGTTCCTATTCCCGTTAGGAAGGCGTGTTGCAAAGGTCCGTCAAAACAGATTCTTTATAGCCTTTTTAATAATAAATATGTTTTTAAAAATATTTTATTATTATTTTTAACTTTTATGAAATTATTTTATATTTTCTTTCCTAATATAAAACAACTAGCATCCAGCACTTGCAATGGCATGGCAAAGTAATCAAAAAAGAAAAAAAAAAATACTCCAGATTTAATAATCCCAGCAAGCACAGTTACAACAATAAGTAACTGTGACGAACCGTGTTCCTATAGGTTAGTAACACAGCGGATTCTCCAAGGGACAAACCTTTATCGTACTAGGTTTATGTTGGCGGATAGGCTTAGTAGGTCGTAGGCAATGTTGTGACGAACCGTGTTCCTATAGATTAGTAACACAGCGGATTCTCCAAGGGACAAACCTTTATCGTACTAGGTTTATGTTGGCGGATGGACTTAGTAGGTCGTAGGCAATGTATCACAATAATAGTCACCAGTAGGTAAGCTTTGGAAGGGTATTCCAATCTTGATTCTGTGTTAACAACTGGCTATCTAAGCTATTCTCCTGTAACGACTGTAGAAGTGTATATATATCCAGTTGTTCACTCATGTTCACTTTCGTGAAAGTGAACATCTTCCTAATCGGGTAACCGTTCACTGGTGTTCACTTTTGAGAAAGTGAACGCGTGCCTGATTGGTTGCGTGGCCCGATGATGTTCCGTGGTGCCTACCCTGTAGGCCCATTGTTGCGACCATAAATGTTGGGTCGTGACACGATACTCCCCTCTCGTTGGTCTTGTCCTCGAGACCTAACCTAATCCTACATAAGTACCTTAGGCCCCTTGTCGTGTTGGGTGAGTAACTTTCTTCCTTAATTTTCATTATGCCTAATCGTGTTGAAAAGTCAGAGGCGTCGTCGAAGTCGCGTACTACTACCAGTCGTCATTCCAAGCCGAATTTCATTCGTTCGTTTGGTTTTGAGGTGGTGCCTTGCACGCGGTGCTTGGACAAAAGAATCCGTTGTATGGTGATTGAAGGCACGAACAATTGTGCCCATTGCTACGGATTGGGTCGTTCTTGTGATAGTTCGCGGGCTCCGATGTCGAACTGTGAGTGACTTGTTTTTTGCTGTGAGGTTTGCTTATTGCTGATTTGCTTAGTGGATCGTATTACCGAGGAGCTCCGTCGCATCGAGCGACAAGAGGAGCTTGCGGAGGAGATTCTCATGGAACGTCGTCGTCAGCAGGAGGAGCAACAGAAACAAGTTGACGAGGCGTTGGCTCGTTTGATGCGATTGCGGAAGCTTCGTCGTATGCTTCGTGATC
>JARFTM010000443.1:0-10645 GCA_030278935.1 Trichoderma polysporum | reverse complement strand
CCACGTGGAGGTGATTAAGACGGAAACTGGCTCCTACCGACCTATCGCCCAGATGAGGATTTGTGTGTATCTAGATAACTAGATACCTTATGGTCGTTAATGCTAAAACAAACAAACAAACAAACCAGGCTCACTCCGATGGGAGCGGCAGGTTAAGCAGCTATATGAAGAAAGTATGAATCGAAGCCATACATGTCGAATTATTCCTCTCTGGCGATGTATTAGCTGATCAAAGTCGTTAAGACAGTATTGAGTCACCGTTAGATGAGAATAAAGCTTCTGTTCAAAGAAGTGCTGCCATTCTGTTGAGACCGAAGCAAAACAGGCTAAGCCAGCTTTTTTATTTCGGCAGGACGCAAGCTTTCTAGGATTTCCACTAGGGTCATCAGCTAGAAATTGAAAGATTTTCAGTTTTAATTCAGTAGGGAGTTGTAGCCATTGGGACATCGTTGTTGCACAACGAGGGATGCCCTAAATCGGGTATTTTCTTAGACTTGGGAATATGAAGTTAGTAATGAATTATTATAAAAAGTAGGGGTATTTGCGTCATTTTATAAATTTGAGGGAATTATATAAATATCTGACCAAAAATTGAAAATGCTACATTTTGGTTAACTCATTTCGGCGTGGAACCTTATTTCCTGCTTTATGTTATGTAGCTGTAATTGATCGGGTCAATCTGATCAAATTGGCTGAACCTTGTTGCATTCCGATAGCCATTGATAATTATCTAGTGTATGTAGTCATTGTATCGGGCTGGTTATAACACTTTTGAACCGGTCTAATAATAAATAAATATGTGATCAGTGGCTTTATCCTAGGCTTGGTATAGGGTTATGGCAGAATTATATATCGGTACATCTTTTGTAGGCCTGCTTCCACGACTATATATAAAGCTGCCAAGTCGTAACAACATGATGGCTGGAATGTTGTGTTACACTGAATCGCTGTTCCATTGGGCCAAGACCCGGAGGTGTGTGACATGGGCTGCGCATGGCTGGGGCCGATATAGAACCGAAAAGGAATATTTTGATCCTATTCGTTGCCTGATCTAGAGAATCAATTTGTGCCTAATCCTATTCTGAGTTCTCAGCATTTTGCCATTATTTTACACTTGCCCCTGAGGCTAGATCTAATCAGGCGACATCCTGCTAAAACAGCCCGTACTACTGGCATTTTGATCAGAGCCAGGTTGTCTTGTATATCTTGGTAATTCGAGAGGAAATAGCTGATCAGACGATTCCTATTATCCAATTGTGCGCGCTGCGACCCCGCACAAATCTATGCTATCTAAAGCGACCTACTCGACGGTAGAGAACTTATCAACTGACTCGGTGCAGCCCGGTCTTTAATACCTCCCAAACGCTAGTCGCAGAACTCGAACTCATTCTGAGAGACCATGATGCCGTCTCCCACTCGCGATGAATTCCGAATCGGTTGGATATGTGCATTGCCAATTGAGATCGCCGCAGCTAAAGAGATGTTGGACGTGAATTTCGGGATCCTAGAAGAGCAAGATAACACAGATACGAACTCATACATCTTGGGGCAGATTGGCAAACACTATGTCGTGATTGCTGGCCTTGGTCAGCCTGGCACCACCTCAGCCACAAATGTGGCAATTAATATGATGCGAACATTTTCCCAGTCACTGCGGATCGGTTTAATGGTTGGAATTGCAGGAGGCATTCCATCTCTTGATCATGACATTCGGCTGGGGGATATCGTGGTCAGCTGCCCGGATAACACCTGCGGCGGAGTGCTTCAATATGATATGGGGAAAGTTGTGAAAGATGGAAAATTTCTTCCAATCGGCTCGTTGAATAGCGTGCCTCGATCTCTGCAAACCGCGATGACTAACATGAGAGCTGCTGCATTAACTGATGATCCAAATTATCCAAAGTACATCAAGAAAGCAACACAGAGAAATAGACGGACACGGCTAAGTTTTGGCCGACCTGATGCGTCCACCGATCGATTGTTTCAAGCGGAACACGAACATACTACAACTGCAACGACGTGTAAGGATTGTCTAAAAGAATGGGAAACATCCAGAAACACCCGAGAAGAAGCTGACCCCCAAATACACTACGGTATTATCGCGTCTGGAAATACGGTTATGAAACACGGGGCAACGAGAGAGCGGCTTCGTCGGGAAACTAAAGCGCTTTGCGTTGAAATGGAAGCAGCTGGCCTGATGGTGGACTTCCCTTGCATTGTCGTCCGGGGGATCTGCGATTACGCTGATTCTCATAAGAATGACCAGTGGCAAGGATACGCAGCATTGGCTGCGGCATCATATGTGAAAGAGCTACTCAGCTACGTCCCTGCTGGCCACGTATCTCAAGAAAAATTAGCCATAGAATTATGTTGTAAGTAGCGGTTTTTATTTTGTTGCCCTATCGTATTTTCTGAGCAGACAACGTTCTTATGAGTGGAAGGGAAAATATTAATTCTTTTCCGTGCAGTTGAGATCTCCGATGAAGTCAAGGAGGTCAATAAGGGAATGAAAAGGGCATTACATCAACGAGAAAACCACCACCGCGAGAACATGATCAGAGCTTTCAATGAAGAACAACAAAAATGCCATCAAGCGTTCAAAACTTCCACCTATGAACAGTATAAAAATATTAACCCAGATCGCATAGAAGGAACTTGTCAATGGATTCTTGAGAATCCCCAATACGGAAATTGGCGGAAGAGTGGCCATAATGATCTTTTGTGGATATCCGCCGATCCAGGTTGTGGAAAATCGGTTCTTTCAAAATCACTTGTTGATATTGATCTGAAGAAGTCCACTTCAGCTTCAGTTTGCTACTTTTTTTTCAAGGATAATGAGGATCAAAACAGTCTTACGACGGCCTTGTGTGCTATACTTCATCAGCTATTTGGAATGCAACCAGATCTACTACGACATGCAATACCGGAATGGAAAAAGAATGGCCAGAAAATCCGGCAAGAGGTTTATGAGCTCTGGCGTATTCTTGAGGCTGCAATCTCAGATCCCGCGTTTTCTAGCACAATTTGCATTTTCGACGGGCTGGATGAATGTCAGTCAAGCGACCAGGCTCAGCTTATAGAGAAGCTAACAAACTTTTATACTGAAAGTGATTCACACACAAGGCAAAGTTGGTTCAAATTTCTCGTTACTAGTCGGCCCTATATAGAGATTCAGGACAAATTTCGTTCAACGACACAATCATTTCCTCAGATCCATATTCGTGGAGAGGAAGAGAATGACCAGATTCATGAAGAGATCAACTTAATTGTGAAGAAGCGGGTGAAGGAGCTGGGTCAGAGTGAGGGACTAGCACTAGAGACGCTACAACGATTAGAACGACAGCTTCTCCAGATGGAACATCGAACCTACCTCTGGCTACATCTAGCTATGGATGATATTCGCAACATGTTTCGGCATAGCTTTCGGCCAGAGGAGGAAATGATTCAATTGATCCCCACCTCGGTTAGTGCTGCATATGAGAAAATATTAAACCGTGTGCCAGAAGATAAAAAAAAGGATGTAAGAATTATCTTCCAGATCATCATCGGTGCGCGGCGTCCGTTAACGATCGAGGAACTGGCGATGGCCCTGGGGATCGCCACGTCATCTGGTTCACGATCCCCTACCGAAAGCGAGCTGAATCCGGAAGGATTAGATGAGAAGATCCGCCAGCTATGTGGCCTTTTTGTGTTTGTCAACACCTCAAGGAAAGTTTTCTTGATACACCAGACGGCAACGGAATTTTTGGTTCACAACATCATGCTCAGCCACGAACAAAAATTGCTGACTGATATCACGATTGCATCTCACCAGAAATATAGAGAGGGTTTTTCTTTGCGAAAAGTCCGTGGTAAAGGCAGAAAATGGTATCACACAACTGGGGCTGAGGCGAATCTACTTATTTTGAAGGTGTGCTTGGCATACTTAAGCGCAGGAGAACTTGGAAGTGGAAGCTTGGTAGTCCGCCGCCAGAGCGATACTGGATGGCTACTTCGAGAAACCTTCGAAAACCTGAAAGAATATACTCCGCAGCATTCATTCTTGGAGTATTCGTTTGTCCAATGGGAAAATCATGCGATCGAAAGTCATTCAGCCATGTTAGATGATTTAAGGGGACTATTCACCAAAGCCGTGATTGCGCCAGAGTTAAGAGATATTTGGCTATTACTAATGGCTAAAGAAGGGCATAAAGAAGTTGCGAAGCTGCTTCTTAATAATGGTGCTGACATTAATACCAAGTATTGGAGTGGTTGCACGGCGCTATGGTCGGCTATTAGTAGTAGACAGGAAGCTATGGTTAAGCTGCTAGTTGAGATGGGTGCTGACATTAATGCTAGGGATGAGGGTGGCCAGACGCCGCTATGGCGGGCTATCAGCAGCAAGCAGGAAGTTATAGTTAAGGTACTAGTTGAGATGGGCGCTGACATTAATGCTAGGGATGAGAATGGTCGGACGCCGCTATGGTCGGCTATTAGCAATAGACAGGAAGCCGTGGCTAAGCTCCTAGTTGAAATGGGTGCTGTTGTCGATACTGAGAATAGCAATGGTCAGACGCCGCTTTGGTTGGCCATTAGCAATAACCACGGAGCTATAATTGAGCTGTTGGTTAAGAAGGGGGCTGATGTTAATATAAAGGATAAGGCTGGTTGGACGCCGCTAAGATGGGCCATTAATACAAGACAGAGAGCCATGGTTAAACAGCTAGTTAAGATGGGTGCTAATATTAATTCTCAGGGAGAACTCGGTTGGACGCCGCTCAAGTGGGCCATTCGCAACAAGCAGGACGATATGGTTCAGCTGCTCCTTGAGATAAGTGCTGTTGAGGCTGAGGACAAGAGTGGGCAATATGACGCCACGTTAGTAGCCACCAAAAAGGCGCACAGGGCTACAATAGCTACGAGAATATAATTATTCTTTCCTTTTTATACTTAGAGCATATATTGGCTCTAGCTAGCAAAAGCCTCTTCTTCCATCATATATTTGGCGATACTGTCTTTCACATGCGGACTTCACTCCAAGAAACACTGTAAAACAAATTTCTAGGTTTTTCGACTCGGAAATATGGTTCGTCACATTTTTTCACCTGTTTGAGGGTGTTATTTTGTAATTACAATTTCTTGTGTGCTTCCTTTGGCTTGTACTGGAATAATAAAAATTAGCAGCAAGTATATGAGCCTACTTTGATCCAGTAAAGGTAGAAGATCTGAAAGGTGGATTCCCATGTGGGTTAGAAAGTAAAGATATTATTCTAAGAACACTAAATGCATGTGCTTCTGCTCTAAGGGCTTCACTTATTAATATAAGCGCTGGCTCTGACACAGCCCAGACTTATAATTAACTCTTAATCCTAGAACTGTAGGCGCAGTAATGTTGGCAGTCTTTCTTCTTTTATAAGGATAGAGATAGATCAGCATGAACATAAGAAACATAAAATATCCCGTATTGCGGCATCAGCACGTTGCTGCGTACTTTAAATATATCTTCGCGATTTAATAAATGCTGTCTTTAGATGTATTAGTACACGGCATACTAGAAATTTGTGATCTTTGTAAAGAAGAAACCAAAAGAACTTACCAGGAGTTGTCCTATTATGACATGGGTAGATAGTCTTTAAGAAGTGGTCACAATGACTGTGTCTGCAGGGATTAATGTCCAGTGCTGCCCGGTATGGTCACCGTTGGCAAGATGAGCCACGAATGTGTCTGAATATACATCCAAGTGCGCATTTGGCCCTGTGAAGCTATTACTCAAGCGGTATGGATAATTCGGGCCTGTAGGCCAGTTATCGAATCTCCAATATTGACCTGAGTAGTCTCCAGTATCAGCCAAGTGGAGGCCGGTGCTTTTCACTCCATTATCATTGATGACATCAAGTGACTGCTGAACACCGTTGGTAATAGAGTGAAGACGGTAGAATGGAGTTCGTGCTGGGGTAAGGAACCAGAGGCTGTTGGATGTAACATTATTTGCGTTGACCATAGAAAGGGAGTTATCGCTTGTTGATAGAGCAAGTATTTTGGCTGCGGCCGTGAAGCTATTTTTCAGGACATAGATCTTGCTAGTGTTAATTGTTGCCATCTTGCTGTTGTTTATGCTATTATGTCTCTATCAAAGCTGAAACTGGATATGGAAATTTTATATTCGCAGTCGGATGGTCTTTATAGTTAAGACTTGATCTCTATAAACTGCAACCGGGGTAATTTCAGTCCGAATGACTCTTGGAAAGGTCATGTGAATGACGCCTCAGACGCATTATGCGAAAAATATTATCGTTTTACAAGGCTAATGCATGTGTTACAACGTGGTACGAAATGGGCGACTTTATTGACTCCCTTGCCGTTATCGTGGCTGCTCTCTAGCATAGTCTCGCAACCTTACTGGCTGGCTTGGCGAGATTTGGAGAAGGTGTTGGCAAGGGATTGTGTGCCTTAGTCTAGAAATACGGAGTACTCACCGCCCATTACCTCTCCCTGCAGTATGTGAAATACAGTTCTGTCGAATAAACTCTTGGATAACCACAACACTGACACATTCTTATTTTTCTTATTACACAGACAGGCTAGACAAGGTGTCGATTTTTCATGGGCTTAATACGCTGACCACTCGTACAGACTTTAGCTATTATTCGACATACGTAAGGCTGACTCGGTATAGAATAAGATCCAATAAAGCGTTCCACGTTTCAATGTTCCATAATAGAGCTGTAATGACGCAGCTGAAGTATGTGAGCTAATAAAGCAGCATAATATCTCTTTATTCTTTATCTCTCTACATAAAATATTATGCATACAATGCTTGACCGAGACACTCGCACTCATGGCAGACATCAAAGGAAACAAAATATAGCATGAGAACAATATATTAGCTAGTTACATGCGGACTGATTCGGAGTAATTGTTGCTGGCCGCACAGAGCAGAAGATACATAATTCAAGGAAATGGGGCTTTTGCTAGAAATTCTTTTCTCGAACGTTAGGGTGTTCTGTTTCTTCAAGGGAGTAGCTATCCAGCATCCCCCATGTTGGCTATCCAGCCTCCGTGATATTTCTAGCTATCTCTGGTACTTTCTTCTAATTCCTAATACTTTCTTTTAATTCCTGATACTTTCTCTTAATTCCTGATGCTTTCTTTTAATTCCTGATAATTTCTTTTAATCTCTATTGCCTCTTGCTATATAATCGTACTTTATCTAATCCTACTACTTATTGCTATCTTTTTTTAGTATCTACTGTCTTCTACTACCTGAAATTTGTTGTTAGTTGCTCCTATTTTCAGCTACTTACTGCTGCCGCCTTTTTTTAAAAAAAAACTAATAATGATGTTATATTATATATTATAAGTTTGTCTCAAAGCATATGCACGTCCTTTTCTTTTCCTCTTTCTCCTCCGGTAGCAAATTTGGGGATGCTGGATAGTCACTCCCTTCTTCAAGTTTGCACTCACAATTCAGACACCGAATGATGGGTAACCCTGTAGAGAACCATATGACTAATGGGAAATTGCTGATCACCATGCGACTGGTCTGATGTCCATTCTGACGACTGACCAAATTTTGTATCGATGAGTACTTGGGGAGGTATCAGTACACTGATTCTCTGTAATAGCTGAAACTGTGTTATTGGGTGAATATGGCGCATATTCAGCCTCTGCAAGCACTGCCTTCGTGAAAACGCCTGCACAGCCGCGATAGACTCAGCCGCAGCGGATCAAAGAATATAGTAAGTGTGTACGCCAAGATTGCTTGACTGTGCTATTTTATTTGATGGCCATTGGCTGTACAGGCTAGCGAGTCCTAAGCCACATCCTACATCAAGTAAATAAGCTGTCTGTTCGGATTTAAGAGCAATTTGAATGCGCAACCATTGAATCAACTTAGCCAGGTTAGGCCTTGGTTGGTTGCCCCATACAATTTTCCACGTATTTCAGACCAGGCTATTGTTTTTTCTATGTACACACTTGAATAGCTGGAATAAACTACTGCTTCAACCGTAATAGCCGCCACGGTTGGCAGCAGACACTTAAGTAATATACCAATCGAAATTAACTACTTATGTCCAAATCCACCATCATATTGCTTCCGGCATTTCTTGCATAAATAGAACTAAGCACCCATCTTTATTCTTATATGTAAATTTGTGAATTTAGCCTCTCTCAAAAATGAGGTCACAAACTAGCCGGCAATACCAATTTTGCTCCTCACTCCTCACTTTGACTTAGGCTACTCGCAGTGCGCTCCAACCTTATCGTTTCGCGGTCCAGGTACCATATAGAGAGAAGACAGCCGGGTAAATTAGTCGGCTTAGACCGCAGCAAGTATTACAAACTTCTGGAATGGTGCTTTCAAGATACCGGCTAGGGCAATTCGGCCAATGCCTCAACTGTGCGACGTTCGATTTCCATGACATCTTTGGATTTGGGTCTTCCGATGAGGTGGGTCCAGTATCGTTTCGAGATGCTTTCGCCAATTCCGAAGTCTGCGCATTTTGTCGGCTTCTCGCTCGGGCAACACGCAAATTCACGCCTGGCCAGGTTGTCGATCACCGGAATGGGGATCTTGTTACATTTTTCTTCTCTCTACGACATTTCCAAGTGACCTCGACGGAGCTAGGAAGCCGCTTTCTGCATGTTACTATTTCTCCACCCCCGTCACCTTTGGATGTGGATAAGAGGCTTGCATTCCGTCTCATCCCATTATCTGAGTCATTGCCAGAATCTTTGTATTCTCGCATCGACCAGAATCAGATTGACCTGGGAATCTGCCGCAAATGGATCACTAATTGCGAGCGCGAGCATCTCCACCAATGTGGTGCTTTCTCCAGTCCGGCACGCTTTGGCTCAGGAACATCATTTCGTCTCATTGACGTCGTCGACGAGTGCGTCGTAGTGTCGCCGCCAAATGCTCAATACATTGCTCTAAGTTACGTATGGGGTCAGACTCAATTTCTACAGCTAAATAACAGTAGCGCACCGATTTTGTCGCAGAAAGGCAGCCTATTCGCTCATCAAATCCCTGTTGCCCAGACTATCATCGATGCTATTACAGTAGTGAAAATTCTGGGCGAAAGGTATCTCTGGGTCGACCAGCTTTGCATCAATCAGGACGAATCCGACAAAGCGTTATATATCAAGTCGATGGACATGATTTACGGAGCGGCCTTGCTTACTATCGTTGCAGCTGATGGTAGTGATGCGAACGCCGGCCTCCCAGGCGTCCGACCTGGAACACGAACTCGAAACATCAATCAACTTTCCGAAGAAGTTTGGCCAGGCTTCTCTATCGCCACTACTATTGAGCCTCCCCTGGATCCAGCTGGTTCAGTCTGGGGTTCTAGAGGATGGACGTTTCAAGAACAGTTACTATCCAGGCGCTTGCTTCTGTTCCACCAGGGCGGAGTTATTTGGCAATGTCGGATGGCGTGTTTCTGCGAGGATGCTCCCGCTGCGATTAAAACTGAGCCCGAACAAGTACGTTGGCTCGAACAGCTGTCGCCTCGTTGGACACGAGATGAGGCTCCTTCACGCACTGTTGAGAATAAATGGGATGAGAATCAAGAAGATTATGTCCCAGCACCATTACTTCGTCCAGCTGTCTTTATTGAATACACAAAAACAGTAAAAGAGTACACAAAACGGCGTCTCACCTTTTCCGACGACATCATCAACGCCTTCGAGGGAATCTCGAGTCAATTGAGTCACCATATCGGAAGCAATTTCCTGGCTGCCCTTCCTGAGAGCTATCTAGATGTGGCATTGCTGTGGACGCCGGTTGTCCTCCAAACTCGTCGCGAAAGTGACCAGACGCGGTTCCCCAGCTGGTCGTGGGCAGGCTGGGTTGGGCAGGCAGAATATAATGCTGCCAACCCGGACGGGAGGGAATGGATTGAACTGACTACGAAGTGGCATATCAAAGACGGGCCGAGGGCACCGCGTCTGGCAAACGAAGTCGGCATCGGTATTGATGAAATCTCCCTCGGTTGCAATCTCAGTTCTAATGCGCTTTGCTGGATGCCTATTTTCGAGTCCGTTGGAGGACACTCCGGAGTGGTTCCTGTGGTGGAACTTCCCAACATGCAAGGCCCATACCTTCAACTCTGGACGAGTTGTTCGTTCTTCACCATAGTTCGCAGGAACTGGAGGGGCCCAGAGGCACTCCAGATGCATTCATCAGCGAGGTCGCCGATCCAAGCGCATATTCACTGCGCCGGAGGCAGCAAGCATCAACTTGCGGGGTATTTAGTCCTCAACAGTGACGGACCCGACGAAGTTATCGAGGGCATCCATGAGTTTATAGTCCTTTCCGGCGCCGAGGCAAAGGGATTCGACTCCATTAGCGGAAACGTGACTTATTCGGATGAGGCGCAAATGTACAATGTTATGTTGGTTGAGTGGGATCGCGAGCATCAAATTGCAAGTCGATTGGGCATTGGCAGGATTTTCAAAGAGGCTTGGGATATGTCCTTGCCTATTATTCGGTTTGTAACAATCGGGTGAAATTTTATTCGTATTCCAGACTCATCTGCGATTATTAGAGCCGTTTTCGCTGAGGCGTGTTTGCAGGGGACCAGCGCTAGAAACACGAAAATGAAGTCGTTGCATATATATCTTGGTTCAACGATGGTGTCCTTGTTTGTAAACACCCCCCCCC
>JARFTM010000442.1:0-10647 GCA_030278935.1 Trichoderma polysporum | reverse complement strand
ATATATAAATATAAACAATTTAAACATATATATAAATTAAAAAATAATTTATAAGTGTTTTTAATATATAAGCCTTATTAAGAAACTATTTTAGTTATTAAATTAGTTTTTTAAAAAATTAAATTAGTAACAAAACTAATTTAGTTTCGTTACTAGGCTGAAGGAAAGGAATAGAATTCGTTTTTAGTAACTAAAAACTAAATTAATCAGTAGTAACGAAACTAAAAACTGCCTGCTCTTCCCATTTTGGGCTCTCCAACAGTTTAAATCTAATCGCAGAGAAAGAGCCATTGCTTTAGGATACTGTGAGAATCTCGGGCACCTCAAAATATGGAGAGCTCCTGTCGCGAAATATTTCGATCTTGAGTAGTAGCAATGCATCCTTTTTCCAACGCAACCGTTTCAGCCGGACTTAATGCCGTTGAAAAAAGAAGAATGAAGCAGTGCTGGTATAATCAACTGTGTCAGACGCGGAAGTAGAAAATGAGAACTTCATTAGTGTAGGGCGTATTACGACGAACATCCTTCCGCTAGATATAATCATCTGGGATCGGGTGAAGGGGATGGAATATTAAAGCAAGGTCTTGGCTCTGGATATGGTTTTTAGGAGATGGAAAGGGGTAAAAATAGCGAAACTACTAACTACTAACTACTAACTACTGACTAATTATACAACCCTGCTCGTAAGCTAGCTGTTCCAGGAATTCTCCCAAGGACTGGTCGGTGTAATATTCTATATAATAATCCAGCATATAACATGTTGTAACATAGGATTTTTAAGCTCTCGGGATTGGCTCTAGGTCAGGAGATACGTTATCTAAAACGTACAAGTCGGGTGGCGCCCATCCAGATGCCCAAGAAATGCCCCTAGCTGGCACCGCTATATTGACGAGGCCGAAGGCAGCAATTATTCCCTTACCAGCAGCAGTCTTCTGTAAGCTCGCATATTCCTGCTGTGATGTCTGGCCGACGCCAGAGCCCCAGAAAAGACCATCAAACATTAGGGCGAAAGCAAAAAGCTTATTAGAGCCGTGATTGAATACAGCATCCCGGGTGTTCCTTATGGCGTGTGCCGCAGCAAAGGTATGTGCTGTAGGGGAAACTACATGGAAAAGTTCAGTATAAGCCCCTAGATAACTTGTAAAAGAGTTAACTCACTTCTATCGTCACTATAAGTCCATACGGCCTGCGTGTAGAGGGCGCCGAGCCAACTCTTACTCGCCACATCAAGCGCCGTACCACTGGCGAATGTAACAGGTCCGTTGCTTGTAAAGCCCAGTGGCAAATTCATGTTCTTTGTACATAGGATAACATTTGAAAACCAATTATCCATTTTGCCGGGCATGGCGGTGTATGACGACTGGCCGTTTGACGCGCATGCGGCGTTAGCTCCATCATTTAGAATAACATCGCTGTCGAGCTCGAATTTGGCGTGAGAATAAGGGTCCGCTGCGGAAGGTCAGTAATGTAACCGAACCACTCTACGAACTATTGAACACTAACTGTAGACGAACTTGCCGTTGCTGTCCTTCGATAGATACGGGGCATCATCGCAGACCACGACGATATACGGCTTGCTATTCGCAGGTCCCCATTGAGCTTGGACTCCCCAAATGGAGTCTTGCGGAAGCCTGTTAGTTGGTGACCTTTGCCACTTGCCTTACCAGCCGTATCACTTACCTGCCACATCCCAAACTCCCACCGAATAAGCTTTCGTATCCGTATTATTGCCGAAGAAAGCGTCGAAGGTCGAATTCAGTCGATATCTCTCCCATGCGAGAACATTGGCAGGAAGTGTAGCCAGCGACTGCTTGCTAGGGTTGAACATGCGATACAAGCTTGCATCTGCCATCTTATCAAGGATGCCAAGAGCAGTAGTGAAGAGGCCACCAGAGCCAGCAGCAGCCGGAAAGCCATTGGACTTCGCCCAAGGGTCACACGTCGTCGCATCAACCCACACCGGCGTGTTGGCGATTCGTTGAGCAACAACTGCTTGAAGACCCCCAAGGGCCGCCAGGATGGCGATTGTCAGAGTTTTCATTATGGCTGGTGTGGAGTAATGAACGTATTGGGTTAGAGATAATGAACGACTGTCATGAATAATGAAGGGAGCGAAAAGCAAAAAGAACGTTAACTATTAAGGCAGTGAGAAAAGGCAGTGGGAAAAGGTCGTGAAAAATGCTATCCACAATTTGAGCGCACCTTAAATATAAATGTCTAGCCCAGCCTAAACGCCCACTTACTTCACCTAAACTCATCCAAACCTATACTCTTGTACAATCCATCCTCCCCTACTCCTATATAGCCTGACTGTTAGGGTCACAACAATAGGCCTGTGAGGCAAGCATCTACGGGATATCATAGCGCTATGGCCCGAAATTAAGACCGTACCAACGACACACAGCTAGTATTGCTGCATGCTATAGAGCCCGTGCCGTCCTGCTCTACGGAGTACCCCTTGCGAACATCCATCAATTTCCCCGCTACAAATACAACTCGCTAATGAGAGGCTACTCGCTAAGTGGAGTTTGCGGTTGGTTGTTGGTTGTGTTAATAACGCTCATTCTTCGTGTGCTGCGGAATACGGATCACATACCCCGGTGGCAGATAACAAGGCCCTTGCATTAAGGGTTACTATGCGATAACTTACTCTACATGTAACAAGCCAACTTCGACGGCTCACTAAACATATTCGGACAGTATTTACACCTTGATCATACCTGTTGTTGGCTTTAAATTCCGGTCACCTCCGGATCCCCATAATTGTAGCAGCACGGCTACATGCTGGGGTTTCAACTTGTCCGATTCGCCACCTCATCACTTCGCCAACTCTGTGCAGTATAGATATGTGATGCTAAGAGTTAGTATCTTAATATTACCTTGTGCTAGTGAGTTTCCACACTTACATTTTCATCATACGAGTATTACCTTCTGTTGGCTCTAAATACATACTCAACGTTCTCCACCTCTGCAATATCCAGCAGCACGACGGCGGTGGCATACCGGATCTCCAGTTGAGCCGCCTAATTCTAGTACCAACAGAACAGGCCACCGTGCCCGGTTCCCCGACAATCGGCTTGAAACATAAATGGAATAGCGTACATGCATATGCTGGCAAAAAATCTCTCATCGTTCTATTTCACGATTCGATTCTCATTAATGCGCTAGCGAGCCTTCCTGTGTGATCTTTTCCGGCCATGACCTTCGTATTAGCACGCACTCTGGCCAAATGCACGCTGGGTACATACACGAAGCTGTAGAACCCTCACCTAACTTGCCTTCTTGTTGATGGTTACCACTGTTCTATTAATACAATACTACAAGACCACATCTTCCATAAATTAGAAACAAGTCACGTATCTTTAAGCTGGAGCTTACAGCTAGAATGTCATAAAGTTCCGGATAAATTAGTCTAATGTTGACTGCTGGCCAATGTCACGGCAACGGCGGCGATGTTGATTTAGAAAAAGACAAAGACAAAGCTCCAGGCTTAGCATAATCTTCAATCGCTGCCAGAAGTCGACGCCATCAAAACGCAAGTACGTCAGAAAGGAGTGCGGAAGTCGATTTTGGTCCGCAAAACGGAAGTCTACAGCAGAGCCTGTAGGCTACTCCTAGAACGCCACAGGTTTCAAAATATGGGACATCGAGAGGTCAGCATACCGGCTTTACCATCGATGGGCGCCGCCGATTAACTAATCAGAATAGCCAGAAATCCAACAGTCGCTGCCTGCTAGCACCACTTCAGCTCAAATGCCAGCCTGGGCAGCGGGAATTGCTGCAACATCTGGCAAACCTAAATAAGTTATTATTTTTTTGCCCTATACCATACTCAATGTATCTTACATAATGTAATTTAGATGTGTAAAGTAGCTATATAAAGACAGAGGTGCATATTACTGGTAATTTCAAAGAATTTTTAAAAAATAGATGGAAATTAGAATGTTTAGCTTTCAAAAAATAGAGAAACCAGATCAATGGTAATTGAAAGGAAGATAATTTGATGCCACAATCAAGCTGTAACATATGGCAATGTGGTTGCATGTATATATAAAGCGAATACGTTTAAGAGGCTTTTAATGTTAGATAAATTAACAGTGGCCTGTTTTACACACACAGGCAAAATGGTGACCAGCCACTCCTAAAACGTATCGGGGAAACCTGCAAGAAGCGTCACGAGAAGCTCAAAAGGATCCCAAGAATTGGTTCAGCATTGCTCAGGGTATCCTCAGCACCTATTAAATGACTCTTTGTGCATTTATGTACAGTACCGCACGACACCGTTAAGATGGATATTGGATATAACATGTTTGCTGAATTTTAAGCCATTTTTGGCTGTTTTTAGAATCTTCGTATACGAAAGTGCATACTAAGTACCTATAATGTACTTCAAAAGTACGCCGCTCCATTAGTCAACAATAGACATAAAACGTCTGTCACATTAGCTAGGCCTGCCAACCCTGACAGCCAGGAAGAACGTTGATCCAAGACGTGCCGCACGAGATCAATTGTCGGGAGATTTCGGGATACTCAAAATGACCTAGCCGGGTCATTCCTAGTTCAGTTTAGCCCTGTTTTTCCTGTATTTTAAAACTAGATCGAGACAATACCTTTGTACACAGAGTCAGCTGCTCCTTCAATCTCTGTAGCCGTGCCTTCGTGCTCTTCGGGACTAGCACCTGCGACTGCGACGCTTAGTCTGACAAAGTCACTAGCTCAGACTCAGTGGTACAATTTTCAGCCAATGATTTGAATACTTTGAGGCCATTAAATGGCACAAATGTAGCGATTTGATTGGCTATGACAAAAGCTCAGTAGTTGTCAATGTAATATAGAGTTTCAATCGTATAATATAATAGTAGTTATATTGTGCTATTTATAACAGATTACTGTTCAAAATATGACAGGTGAGCCGTCTGGTTGCATGTATGTATTGAACAACTCTTGACCATGCTTTCCCCCATGCGTATAGTGGCATTCCCAAATATCGCGTAGAAGTTCCCCCATCGTAGGAGGAACGCCAACTAGCATCACAGTTTTCCGAGATCTTGGGAGGCAAAATTTATGTGCCAGGGCCATTTTTTTTGTATCATCTCCTCCATCTCGCCACTCCTGCATATGAATAATACCAACATTCATCTTTGCCTGAGACAAGTCATGCTGATCGGAAGCTAACGAAGATACACGACTTGCGCCAATTTTCCAGAGATCTCTTAGCCCCAAATGTAGCTCAGCACTGCAAATATTAAATGAAGTGCCTATAATATTTATGGATGGCTTTGCGAAGTACACTGCAATGCTGAACTTTTCGATAAAAATTCCACCATGAAATTGTTTGTGCGGACGAAAGTGACGGTATAGTTCCGCTGGAAAAGGCATTAAAACAATCCATAAGATAGTAATCTCGCAACGTGCCTTTCTTCCATGCCAGAGATATCTCACTCCAGAACCGAAGATCTCGATTACTGTTTCCTTGGTAGATCCGTCGGGGTTGGTGCTTAACAAAGCCATCTCCCAGCCTGAGCGAGGCTTAAAAAGACTCCCCCAAACGCGAGCAGGATTAATTTCTTTTTTTTTCTTATCTGACAATGGCCAAGCTCCTGACAGAGCAGCCGAGGCAGCAGAAAGAGGGTCAAGATACTCGGTGATAGCCAGCCTTATTTCGAGAGGTAATGGTAACATTGAGGCTTTTGCATTTGGGTGTGGAATTATGTTGCGAATCCAAGAGTGACAGTAATTTTAAAGAATGTAACTGATAGACTATAAGTATATAAAATTCAGCAATTATTGAAAAGATTTACAAAGTTTTCCATAGTACTAGGAAAGCAGCTTAGGTCTATACCTTGCTCTTTATTTTATATATATTATTACTATATTCTCAATCCAAAATGTCGAGTCCAATTATTGCTTTTTTAAACTACTGACGACGCTAGTCATTTGTTCCAACAACTTCGACATCGCTTCTAACCGCTGATCCAATTGGTCCATCTTTTCCTCTATCTTGTCTACTCTGTCCGCCGTTGATTGAGTAGAGCTAATTGAATGTTGACGGCCGCGTCTACTCTTTGGAGAATTTGCTTCTATGTATTGTTTCAACATCTTCAGGGTACCATTCTCGGAATCGGAATCGGAATCAGAATCAGAAACAAAAACAGGATCAGAGATATCTGCTGATTTCCCGCTGGCAGTCCATGGATCCATAATCCTGTCTCTTTGGCAGCATCGTAAATATTCCTTTGTTGTCCAGTGCTTGCCCTTTTTGCTCTTACAAGTAGTATAGTTGCAAATGCCATATGTTCCATCCCTATATTTAACATACGCACATGATCGTGGTAATCTTTTTGATCTCTTTTTATGAACGGTGGAGTCTGTGACCCAAACGATTTTTTCAATCTTTTGATTTTCCGTAGGCTGGCACTTAGCAATATTCAAGCTTTTTAGCTTTCCCTCGCTTTCCTTTCTACCCAAATAGTCTCTTGCTTCATCTTTGAGGTCTCTTGCGTATACTATTCGTCTTACCCAACGATTGTCTTGCATGGACTCTACTAAAATTTCTGGATTGATACTGCTGCGCGCCCCAATTATTCTATCGCCGTTTTCTAACTCTTTAGTATACCAACCGTAGTTAATTTTGGTATTGCTTTCTTTATCTTCCTCGTTTAAAGTTATGGGTTTCTCTTTCGCATTTCCCCTATTCAAAAAGGTTTCAGGTGTCGGTGCTCTCCAATCTTCTGGGTAGTGATTGCGTTTAATCCATTCCTCAATACTCTTCCTATACTTTGCGATATAGCTACGAATATCTTCATTATCTGGCTGCTTATGAAGATACTCGTAATTTAGTGTTGCAGCCCGGCTTTCAGTTTGCAGATATTCATATTTTATTCGCCAGTCAAATAATTGGCGTTTATTATACCCTTTTGGCTTTTCGTCGGTAAAGTATTCGTTAATTTTTTTAATTCCATCCTCTATTTCTTTATTCCAAGGATCATTCATTAAGTCTTTGATAAGGCCAGTAGCAGTGTCATAAATTTTCTTAATTCCATCCGGCGGCTCTTCAATTGGCTCTTCAATTGGCTCCGGTGTCTCATCTGACATACCTACGTCACCGTCATTATCCTTATTGTTATTTTCCTCATCGTGATCCCATTGAAACTTTCCATCCCAATTGTCCATTATAGACAAATATGCATCTTGGCTGTCATCAAAGGATTCTGCAGCGTTTCGAAGCCCTAGTTTAAATGTTAAACACGTAGACGCTAAACAAGACGCTACCAACTTACTTTTAAGCGCATTCTCTGCGCCTTTGTATCTAAGGACCTTTGGATGCACTAGGCAAGCTTTCTGCTCCCAAGTGAGCATTATACTACGTTTATCTTCTTTGCGGCTTTCTCCCTTTGGGAGATCAAGTATTGCGTCAAATTCAGTAGCATCACACTTATTAATGCGATCGACTTCACTTTTTCCTCGAGTCTGTCGTTCATTTCTTGCTTTCTCAATACAATCGCTCCAGCTGACTTGCCCGTTACCCTCTTTCAAAGCCATTTTCATCCAGTTTTGTATGCCAGCTGATCTAGCAGCTTCTTCAACCTCTAGAAATTAAATTAGTAATCACATGGCATGTATAAACTATCCGTTGTGCTTACTCTTAAAACCGTCTTTTGCATCCTCTGATAGAGGAAGTAGTGAATTTGCTATTGTTGCCCACGCTTCAACAACTCTGCCTTCATCTTGAAGCTCATCTTTCGTGAAGGTATCTAACTGTAGTATCTTTTTGTACTGTTTGATCGGGATGTCTTTAATGCGTAGTAGTTGTTTATTCGTATCCTCTAGATTTATACCTCCGTTATTGAAACCGCCCTTTCCATCCCATGCATTCATTTTGGTCACCATATCTGGTGAAACATGAAGTTTCATGCCAGCTTCATTAACTTCTAATATACAGTTAGCTAAAAGCTGTAAATCCACGACACGTCATACTTTTGAATGCGTCCTTTGCCTTTTGGACATTTGTCACTTGCGGATGCACTATACAAGCCAATTTTTGCCAAACATCATTAATGGTATCCTGATCTGCCTCGCTTGGTATATTTAAAATACTGTGAGGTTGAGAAACGTCACAGACCATAATCCTATCAATTTCTTTCTCTGCATCTGTCTTGGGAGGCTCCTCCTGAGGTTTGCTTTCCGGGCCCACGGATGGCTCCGGCGTGAACATTCCGTCTTGATTAACAGCTGACATTTTGATATAATTAACTAGAGCTGTAACTATGGCTTCAAAATAAAAGGGCTAGCAAAGAATATATATAACATTTTTAACAGCAGATTTCGGCTTACATGGTATTTCATCTTGTTCGTAGAGCACAAAGGGGACGATTTATGAGAAGGGCAGAATGAAGACATTATGGAGCCATTTTCATCCTCTGGCATATAATTCTTGAGCTATGAACATACATACCTATGCCTCACTAACTGATGTTGATACATATTTATGGACATAATAATTATTACATGGCCACTTAGAATAGCCAAACAGCAACGCAATTCCTTAGTGCATATTACGCTCAAAGATATCATATCTTTTCAAATGGCAGAAGATTCTAGTGAGGATTTTGATTAAAACTGAATATTGCATTCTAATTAGGTTTAGGTAATAATACGGAGTCCTCTAGCTCTGGTATATCAGATGCCCTTGGCAGTTTGAAAAGCTTTATCATTTTTGATGACAATACTTCTACTGGCTCAGACAATACGGCATACGGATGCGTTAATATCATTGACAACATCATATTTGAGCTTGAAAAACTTCGACTCATGGTGGAGAAAAGAGAAGGAGAAGAAAATTCTTGCCAGTGTAGGAAGCGGTACCCATCGCCTGTACTAAAGAGTCGAGCGCCATCTCCAGATATCAAGCCGGATATTTCTACCAACCATTGATTATCTATACAACTATAGTTACATAGAATATCATTTCAACTCTAAATAGCTCATGAAAATTGTTTAAAAATTCTCAAATTGCCCCTTTGGGCCTAGAACATGATTTCTCTCCTATATCACCTCTACCATATAACTATAAAATCTTATATTCTCGTAAAACAGCATTTCCACGTACTTTTAACTCCCATATTGTCAATTCATAGCCGACGAATATTAAGCCAGCAAAGAATAGCCATCCCCCAATGATTGATCCTGTTACTTTAGACACGGTCGACCAGAAACCTTGCTGTACTGTGTAAATATTCAGCAACGTAGAGCCAAGACCCATGATTGAATGTGTAATAATAGGCCTAGAAATGTTGAGCATTGTAGAGAAGAAATACAGAATCATGACAGCTTACAGAAATATCTGGCGACTAACCCAGATATAATTGGATCTATTAATCCACCAGAGGTAGAGCAAACCAGCGCTGGACAAGCAACAAAAAAATGATCCGATAAATATATAGGGAACTGCATCAGTTGCGCCCTGGACATATTTCCCAACATTGCCCGTTTTGTCAAAAATGTGAGATTTCTCCATAGCTCCGTAGGCCGACGGGAATACGATGTAGCCAGCCAAAAGGCCCCATGTACATATGCCAGCAATAAATAAATATTTAAGCTTAATATTATTAACACCCATTAACATTTCAGAATAACTGAGATGAAAGTGGTTTTGGGGGAGAGTTGATTTACAGCTATGCATTGTAGTGAAAGCAGGATTGTGCAGCCTACAAAGACCGACCTTCTTTAATGTAAGAGAAAGGGAGCCTTTTTTGGACGTAAATGATTACAGGTGGGCGAATAAACAGAAGCAGGTTTCAACATTAAATTGTTAAACCTTTAGCCAGCCATTTTTAAAATCCGTGTCATTCTGGTAACCTCCTCTAAAATAAATGGCCAAAAATACAATGGAGTTGAATCCTAGGCCATCGTCAAGTGTCTATTCGGACAGTACTGGACAAAGAGTCGCGTCTACTGCGTACTCAGACTCATTTGATCTCGATAATCTGCTACACCGAATATCACGACAAACAAGCCAACAGCACGATTACACAATACAAGCACTGGAAAATGAACAAGTAGTGATACTTAGAGAACAGTCTACCGAGCGAAAGAAATGCAGCGCGATATATAGAGCGGTGTGGAAAACTAGCGAGGCAGCAACGCAATTACAGGAGATTTATCGACATTTCGGCCAAATAGCGGAAAAAAGAGGAAACAATTGGTTGGCCACTTGCACTGTTATATAAGATGTTACCTTATAACATTACAGTAGCATTTACAATCCTGATCTTGTTAATTAATTTGCCGGGTAGTTTAAGTTATAAAAGCCTAACAACTAAGTGTTAAATTTTATAGCAAAATTATTAAGATAGCTAAGCAAATACTTTATTAAAGCATTGTATCTATGTATAAGAGCGCCTGTTATAATATAGTAGAAGGACGTTATACGATATTAGAAGAGGAGATATTATAGTATACATAGTACGCTATACTATAGTAAAAAAAAGAAAAAGCCTTTTTGTATAAGTCTTGCTTTTATAAAAATATCTACTTTAATAAAATATTAATAAACTTATCCTAAGACTTTAATTATTTATTTACTTACTTTTATATCCTAGGACTTATATATTTAATTATTTATAATCTATAACCTATTTATTAATT
>JARFTM010000441.1:0-10734 GCA_030278935.1 Trichoderma polysporum | reverse complement strand
ATATTTTTAATATTTATAAGGCATTATTTTTTTAAATATAAGTAAAAATAAACTGCTTGCTTTTTTTTATATAAAAAAGGTAGTTCTTTTTATAGCTTTTAATACTATTGCTAATATAATAATTATAAAGGCTGTATTTTCTTAAATACCTTAAAGGCTTATAGCTTTTACTATAGCCTTTTAAGATATCTTAAAGAATGATTTTAAATTCTTTTTATTTAATAGCTAGTTAAATAGTTAAAGTATTTCTAGTGGTTAAGCACCTAAAAGGTAAGGTACCTATAGGTATAGGAGGGAAGCTTGATAAAGAGTATTACTGTTGGTGGGTTATAAATATAAAGAGATGACTTTATATAAAACACACAGTAAAAAGAAACAGCTTAAAAATGATTGATTGAAGAAAGAGAAAGAAGAACTTTGCAATCTTCCATTGAATTCCAGTATAGCTGAATAGAAGAGAGCAGTTTGACTTTCACTAACGGAACCAATAGACTTATAACAATAAACAGAGCCATATATTTTTGAAATGAAAAAATGCTTCAATAACTTTATAGCTAGAAGTTAAAAAAAGGCATTACTACGGATTCAAACCAAAATCCTGTAGAGTGCCCAGTGTCAATATATACATCTATATCATATATACATCTCCCTCATATATACATCTCCATAATATAAACATTTCCGTAATATATACATCTCTTTAATATATACTTCGCCTTAGGGCCATATATGTTGCTTGCCCTGGCACTTGATCAATCAAGATAATATAACACTGCTTGATTAAAAGACACAGCCAGTCAGACGGTTGGCAATGTCTGAGGAGTATGAGGAGGTAGCACCACCCTCGCTCAAGTTTCCATCGGATGGGATGCTGCCAGAGTTGTAGAGTCGGGCAGCCTGGTAGACCTGCTGGGCTTCAGTGGTTGACAGACCAGCCAGAAGCTGCTGGAGACCATCGCCACCACCAGCGACAGTTCCCTGAGTGCCGTCCTGGATCATGCCGACAATCTCGTCGTTGGGGCAGGGGACGACGCCGTTGTTTTGCGAGATCCAGCAGGTGTGTGAGCCGTCGGCGTCCTGCATCAGACCGGGGTTGGAGAAGAATCCTTGCGTGGTCGGGACACGGACACATCCCTTGCTCTCCTGGATCACAGTTGCCAAGATAAAACGCGAATCGACGCCGGCAGCGGATGCGACGCTGAGGATAGCAGCTTGAAGTTCGGAAGTCTCCTGAGCAGAGTTGTTAGGCACGCCCCATCCGTTGTTCTGGCAGGCGTTGTTGATGTTGTTGACGTTAGCATTCCAGATGTTAGTGAAGCTGGCCCAAGAGCTCTCGGCAGGCCAGCCAGCACCAGTCGAACCATCACCGGTGAAGAACTGCTTAGAGGTACAGGTGATGGCACCGCTGCCACCACCGCTGCCGCTGCCAGTGCCAGTGCCAGTGCCAGTGCCAGTGCCAGAGCCAGAGCCAGAGCCGCCACAGATACCGTTGACGCAAGAAAAGGGATCAGAGCAGTCGTCGTCAGTGCTGCAAGTAGCGCCAGCGCAGTGGCCGGCCCATGAGCAAGTGCCGGTGCTACCGCTGCCAGTGCTGCCGCTGCCGCAGAACGAGTCACCTTGACCGCAGAAACCAAACTGGGAGCAGCAGAAGCCGGTGGCACAAGTAAAGCCAGTGGTGCCACCACAGGATCCGTCAGGAGAGGTCGAGCGAGTGTTCAGGCTGCCAGCAGGCACAGCCAAGGCGCCCGAAGCCAAGAAAAGGGTGAGGAACGTAGTGAATGATTGCTGCATTGTCAAATATAGTTTTTGGAGTTGGACTAAAAGTCTCTATACTTTGATGATTGGCAGTTGGCAAAGAGCTTATTGAAGTCTGTGGCTGTTAAGGAGCTTGAGGGTAAGATCTTCATTATTGTAGATGTATCCTCACTCTTATATAGATCATTTGAGCTTAACTAGCTAGGTCCACTAGGTGGTTTCTGGGATGGATTTACTTTTACTA
Organism: Trichoderma polysporum; assembly: GCA_030278935.1. Classification (NCBI taxonomy): domain Eukaryota; kingdom Fungi; phylum Ascomycota; class Sordariomycetes; order Hypocreales; family Hypocreaceae; genus Trichoderma; species Trichoderma polysporum. Next base: position 8,735 of record JARFTM010000441.1, on the reverse strand, counting down.
TTTGAGTAGGTGAAGTTCTATGATACCTTTACTATTTTAGGTAGGTGTGGTTCTGAGATGCTATTACTATCTGGTAACGTGGGATAATAAGACGCCCGCATTTATGATTGTTGTTATATATCTCACTTTATTAGGCGGCATATAACCCCTGCTATTAAGTGTTACCAACTTAAAACTATCCTAGGTTTAAGAAACCCATGTTACCTTCGTCAAGATTAACGATAGAGCACGATCTTATATTTTAGGAAGTCAGTCTGCGCATGATAATACCTCATTTTAAAAGGTGAAACGCTAGCATTGTGCCAAATCTTAATTTAGTCTAGAGGTCGTGCGCCAGATGAGACGTTTGTCGCAAGAAGCTAGTTTAGTAAGAGAACAAATGGTCTAGAATGCTGATTATAGAAACTGTGAGATTGAATGGGTGTTATTCTTGGAAAAGCTGTTGTTGGTTACCAACTCGAAATGGTTACCAACTTGAAAAAGCTGTCCTGTGTAATTCAGTACCCTCGAAGTGGACCCCTTGACTTCAATCGGAATCAGCAAAATGTAACGCACCAAACGCATTTGGTAAGCATACATTATTTTTTTTTAGCACAATAGGTAACGTTACGAAATGTCAGATGTGTTTCTATTTTAACAAGTAAATGCCTTAGTTACTCCTCTGTAAGACGCCTTATATGTATCTTCCTAATTAGGAACATTGCAAAGTCTAGGAATATTGCAAAGTCTTTATAAAAAGGTAGGTCGCTGACATGAATTTGTTGAAGTTGACATTGATTGGTTTGAATGGGCGTTCATGTAAGCCTACCCCCTTGCATCATGGGGCTCAATATTGTCCTAACGCCTACCTAATTAAGCAAGAGGATAGTGCCTAGTTAAATGAGCGTTTCAAAAAAAAAAAATCCCCTGGTAGGAACACTAGCACTAGAACGTATTCGGAGTAGCCTTTCTTTTAACCCTGCATTCCTCTTGCCGCTTCGGTCTTATAGTCTTACCGAATGATAATGCAAGAATTGGCCATTCGGTGAAAATCCATAAGGCTGCGTAACTAGGTATAGCCACTCAAAGAAAGAAAAAAACTAGTATTATTGTAACAGAATTTAACAGCCAATATGATGTCCACCGGTTCAAGGAATACTTTGGCTTTATAATTTACAAGACCTTGTTATCAAAGCGCTTGGTGGGCAAAAATGAGGAAGAAACTAGAACACGAAAGCTTCTGGTTCCCAAACCCCCCGGGCTACAAAAAATGGAAACTGGACGCCCCGGTTAACCCGCCAGAACTACAACTCCCCCGAAAAATACTGTACAGACTACTTTCAGAACGATCAGGGCATGGACCCTTTGTAGAATATCACGAAAGATTCAGGCACGACGCCTCCCCCCAATGCAAGTGCGGCGAACCAAGAACACAAGGATACTTCATTAAATGCAGAATGGTAAAACCATTCTTACCAGAACTGCCGGATGAATCTATTAAAAACCACAAGACACTTATTCAGTATATACTAGGCCCCAAGGTGTACAAAGCATTTTAGAAACTAGTGGAGGACACCAGCCCATACAGCAACATCCCCTTAAATTTAAATTAAACAAACCTAACCCCTCTCTTTTATACCCATAAAACATAGCGAACGCAGGTCTAAAACCACAGCTCCTACCGTCTTATTGCCTTGATATGGATTTATGTAACTAGCTTACTTAGTGGACAAAAATAATAAAACAAATAAACAAATAAAGCGCTTGGTGTCCCTGTGACGCAGTGACTAAGCGCCTGGCAGGCTTTATGCGCGTTCATCGCATGAGGTAGTCGGTTCAAATCCAACCAAGGCACCCTTTCCAACTAACCTTCCTAAGACACACAAGTAAGCACAGCTTACGAAGACACAACGCTCAGATCCCTCTAGGCCCTGCAGTAGATCGGCTATGCCAAAAAGACAACACTAGGTTTTTCCCCTTTATAAAAGGGGTTTTCCCCCTTATGCTAGCTTGCTAGTATAAAAATTGTATATCTTTTATTTGTACCTAAAAACATAGCGAACAGCGGTCAATACCTCCGGCTATTGGTTGATAAGCTTGCTGTCTAGCTAGGCCGGTCTTGAAGGAACAAGACCACATAAAGGTGATTAAGACAAAAACTAGCTCCTACCGACCTATCGCCTAGATAAGGATTTATATATATCTAGATAACTAAATACCTTATGGTCGTTAATATTAAAAAAAAAACAAAAAAAAACAAAGCGCTTAGTTAACCTTAAGTAAAGAGATATGTTGTAAAATATAGATACTTTAGTAAAGGGGTTTAATAGACCTTATGACCAGTTCGCAGCTTAATTAAGCCATTACCTTAGAGAGAGCTTGGGTTATAGACACCAAAAGCAATCCCTTTTCAATTAACCTAGAGATAATCAAAATAAATACATATTGAGTAGCACCTAGATATGACAGCAACTCCATTTTAACATTTGAAGCTATATCTATTACTAAAATGTTCACAAAGCTGCAATTCTTTCATGATCATAGCTTGAATTTGCAAAGAATCTTACTGTATCTGTGAAAAAGATATTGGGATTATGGGTTTCAAAATATTGGGAAAGGATCGATACGGCCAGCTTTTATATGCATTGCCACAAGGGGGTTGAATTAACTGTATCCCACCGTAAACTATAATGAAATAATGATGTTGGTGAAGCGCCTGGTTTGGGGCCTTGTTATCAAGGTTCAAATAATGCAGCAGACAGCGTTTGAATATTCATGTTCCTCCACAATATTTCCTTATACCCATATTATATTAGACTCTGTAAAATAATTCGGAACGGCCTATGCCTAATTTGTCCTGGCTGGCAAGCATTGGACGCCGAAACGGGGGGCTGATATCATCGGAAAATGCAATGTTCTCAATGGGCTGCCGAACAAATAGCCGTCACTCCGGAAGTCGGAATCTTCGACTCCTAGCACTTCTTTCATATCATCACCAGCATATGGGAGGTGTGTATCCTTACGGACTGCAACACAGACGGACAAACCTATGGTAAACCCACAGAACTATTGTAGGTTCAGGAAATAAAGTGATGGGCTGCTGTGTCATATTGTAATCCGCAATCTGAGAATTGATGAATACTTGACCAAGGGGAATATTCCACCATAAATGTATCATAAGTTCAAGGACACTGGAATCTGACTCTAATCTATATTCTACCAGAAATTGAACATGGTGAAAAGAAAGTATGCCACTGCTGCTGCTGGGGTCCGCAGGCAACTGCTATATTGGGATATTGTAGTAGACATCGTGCTTCATTGAGATTCACCGTTAGAAGAAGTGGTACCAGCATCAAAGCCGTGGCTGAACAAATATTTTGACGACAAGTGCTGAAATTAGTGGTAGAAAAGATGGAAACGGAGGACTCGTTTCACGGTGCAAGCGATGCGGTCTTAGGCATTATACAGCTGCAAGTTTGAATGAAATCATAATACACAATTGGATTATATTCGGAAAAAAGAAAACGAGCTTTGATATGTCAATGAATTCAGGTGTCAGATGCACATTTTGCAGAGACATAACGGGGGTGATTCTGTGAACGACACGTGGGGCGAAAAATGCATCATAGGCTACAGTAGGTGGCCATAACGAAGAGTGGATAAGCCGTTTCGCTTTGACATCTTCATCTGTTACTGCAACCATAACAAATGCTGATGGCGACTATAATATAGTGCTTGTAAATAACTTATACTCTTTGCGCCAGTAGCGACTGATATTTCATCACGAACGTAAAATGATTCTGCCGTTGGGGCTGTATGGAATAAACGCGGGCCGACTTCGAGAATGGCTTACACATTTATGCAGCATCCAAGACTGAGGCTGAACGTGAAGCCTGGAGGTGAATACACGAGAAGCGACCAAACTTCTTTCTTAGCACTGTTCTTCCAGGTGTCAATTTGAGTACTCTTGGACGGGGATTTGACATTATACGACATCGTTGAATTAATTAATAAATATTAGAATGCTGATACTCAAGATCAAACCGGCGACAATGGGCATGGTTCGCCGTAACCATACAGGCGGCGACCATCGACTATATACAACTTATTCTGCTCATGACAAGTTTGCGTTATAGTGTTTGGAAAGAATACAGCATCAGCGTTAGAGACACCGCGCGCCTGCACATTGCTGCGCTTCTAAATTTTTGCGTCTGTTCTGAACCAAAGTTTGCTTAGGCGGATTTGCTCAATTTGGCAAGCGTCTTGTATATTTTTGACGCCTTCGCTCTTGTATCCGGCCATTTGAGGTGCACCTGAAAATGATAGACGTGGCCCGTTCACCCTCAAATTGCAAATGCCACACCCACCCTTTGAATATGTTTTACCATTCCAAGTATATCAGCTATAGGAGTCTTATAGAAGTCCTGGATTGTTATGTTTAATTTAATAAATTTGTATTAGAACTATCTCTGCATTAGAGATGGGGATGTCCACAAGGCTTGTTTACTTTGAATGTTTCGTAAGCAGAGCTGCTAAGTCAGTATGCATCAAATGGTTCTTTCAAATGATCCGCAGTTTAATATATGGTTTCTGCTAACATGACTTTATGAGCTTGAAGGATCAACATTTAGTAAATAGCTCCAAATTATCCAATGGGGTTTCCAAGTAATAGGACGCTGGCTTAAAACTTATTTATATAATCCCGTCCTCTGAGAGCTGCCGCATGGTTAGTAACTGCAATGTTAGTGCCAGGAAGACATAGCATTTAGAAGTTTTTAAATATAATTTTAGATTGTCCTATAGAAGATCTAAAGTACTCCGACGGCTCATGTTAGGAGCTCCTCAAAAGAACGATTTGTTATTCAAGAGCGACGTTGGGAGGCGGACTCTTTTGCAGTTCTCATCTGATTCTTAAGAACCACCGACCCACGCGTTCCAGTTTACGTTACCATTATTGCAGTCAGTTGTGATCGCTGGGCATTCAACCGGCCCAATGCTAATTCCGCCCGTTGCAGTTACCGAGATCGAAACGTCGCCGGTCTGGCCGTTGAACGGAACGCTAGAATGGAAGATGCCAGGGGCACTGGCGGTAACGGAGACTGGCGAGTTGTTACCAATGGTGACGTGGACTGTAGCGGTAGCAGACGATGGCACAAAGGCAGTGAAGTAGATGGCGTCAACGTCACACTGTTGTGGTGAGAATTGAGTCTGGCCTTGAGTGACGGTGTTGCAAGGGGTTCCATCGGCAGAGCAAGCCGTTCCCGGGTTGAGGCGATACCAAATGGTAACATGGTTCTCGTTAGGCAGTGGTTGCTTCTTATATTGCGCAATATAATAGGGCAAATCATTCAACCATGCGTTGTGAGGTATGTTCTCCACGTACCAAGATCCGGTGGGCAGCGATTGCGATTGTATAGCCGCGGGCGGCAATGGTCCCACATAGTGACTCTCGCCGTAGTCGTTCCACGTCAGGATTTCGACCAAAGGAGGGTTGATTTCCAAGACCTGTTGCCATCGCTCGTGCCACAAGTCATCACCCCTCCATAGCCAATTTTTATTGAAGGCTGGAAGATTCGTGTAAAACCATGGCGAGACAGGCATCCTACATACTTGTGAGCTCATAGAGGATATCAACTAGATGTGGGAATACTGACATGTAAGGTTTGCCGTTAAGCGCCTGGACGTATTGTTGATCTGCCGTGATTGTCATGTCATTGGGGCCGTTGGGCCAGGCCGCAAAGCTGTGAAACATGATTAGAATGCATTTTTCTCGCTTCTCCGCTCTCAAGGGTTACTTACGAGAAGAGTCCATCCACAGCCTCGAACGCGGCCGCTCCAGAGGGGCCTTGACTTGAGTAATCAGGGATGAAGAAAGTATTTGTTTGCTGTTTAATGCTGACCCAGTCCCCTGCATTGCCCGGACCCTCGAAGGTGGAGGCCACAGGCTTGCCAGTGTTAGCCCACTTATATTGGCTGGAATGCGAAGAGAATTCGCTAAGGACATTGACGACGTCGGATGCGTCCCACGGGCCCTGAGCTAAATAGTCAAAGGATATGAAGAGCTTGAAACCTGCTGCATCGGCGGCATTGTACACATTGTTCAGCGCCGGAATTACCGGCTTCGTTCCAGATACAGTATCTGTGAATCCTATATTCAAAGCAAAGCCGTCGATCCCTGCGGCGGCTGCGGCCCTGATGTCCGACGCCCAATCAGCCTCAGTGTATGAATACGTATTTCCAACCTGGGCCAGTTAGCGACGCAAAGTAGCGTGTTAAAAGAGTTCAATGCGTACAATGACATGAGCAAAGACTTCTTGAGCTCGAGCCTGCAGAGCCAAGTCAAGCAGGGCGAGAGCGACGGCGGCCAAACGCATCTTTGGAGTATCCAAAACGCACTCTTGATGTTTGGACGATAAGAAAAGGTGTCTTGATAGTCGTGAAATAGTGTCTATCCACGCGACCTTTATACTATAGCTCTTGCTCTCCAGCCCCCCTCTAATTCTGAGGCTGCGCCCTTGTAAGTACCCCTGCCGCTAACCGCTGACCCTCGATGCATAGGAAATTGAATAAGCATGACAAGCAATAGTGGAAAGCGGAGCCGTATTTAGTATACTCTTGGTACTTGGTTTCCGCTGTGTTGATGGCGACAGCGGCATCGGTAGAGGCAATTGTTAGTTTCTTGCAAGTTCAGTGAGCTATAGCCTCGGACTTTGGGCTTACTCGCCTCATACGAGTATCTTGGAATATGCGGTCAATGAAACCACTAATGCGGCTTACCTGACGTTTCCAAAGCGAAAGCACTAGCTAGCTGCCAGATTGGGCCCTAAGAGTATAATAATGCAGGGATTTCATTATGCAGTAGTTTAAGTTGCTTATTTCTATCTGCCGATCAGCCGAGGGTCCCTGTATATCGGTATATACATATTCTAAATTTCATTCCTAAAGCTAGGTGGCTTTTAAAATATAGCTCAATACATTAACGGAATACTACAAGTTTGGCAATGTGCCTTTTAGCATGTCTTATTTGCCTCTTGCCGAGTAGGTTGAGCATTAAGCTTATGAGACTTTTATTTAAACATTTAACTAAGAAGTTCTCCAAATGTCAAAATCTCAATGCCCTTGACCATTGTGGGGGTGCTCCCGGAAATTTCATTTATATGAATAAATCAATCTTACAAAGTATTCAAATGCGAGATCATTATACGTCGGGTAATTCTCCAGTACAACACTGACGCCAGCTGTCTCCAGTTTCTAATGTGATATGTCTAATTCCCTTCCTTTGTTGGGGAGGCTAGTGTGCGGATTATTACAATGCTGCTGCCTTATTTTGGCTAGCTTGCTTAGGCCTTAATATAACGGCTAGACTAGTTAGCCCGGAGCCCGCACAGCATGGATCTAAGGCGGTTACTGTTGCGATGGTGGGTCAAAGCGCGCCGCGATCCTAGGAGCAATTGAAGATAATATAAAATGCCTTGTATTTTATAAAAGAAATAAAGTGCATAAACTATATATAGTAATATCTTTCCCTATTAATGAGGGCTGCATGCAAAGCGCACTGTAGGCCTTTGCACTGCTCCCTTTAGGCTTAGCTTGCAAGAGCTATACTTTTACTTATTTCCAATACACTATGACAAACCGTGTTCCTAAAGATTATTAACACAGCGGATTCTCCAAGGGATAAACCTTTATTATACTAGGTCTATGTTGGCGGATAGGTTTAGTAGGTTGCAGGCAATATATTACAATAATAGTCACCAGTAGGTAAGCTTTAAAAGGGTACTTTAATCTTAATTCTATATTAACAACTAGCTATTTAAGCTATATAAATATATGCGAGAATGTAAACTTATATATCCAGTTGACTGTCTGGGAATGTATGGCTTGTCTGGCTTGTTAAGCGAGCTGGTCGAGCCGTGATCTTATAAGCTTGTATAGCTTGTTAATCAAGCCTATCGAGCGCACTGTAATTAATGCTTTGGTCCTTTTGTTACGACCTGGTTCATCGTAACAGGCTAATCCCTTATAAATAGCTGGTTCTATCACAATAATTGCTACAATTGCGATTATTGGCCTAATCTTTTGCCCTGTTTGGCTAACGCTTGATGGATCGTTACACGATAATCGCATAAAGCCAGTGGCCTAGGGTTCGATTCCGGCTTGTTTCTAGGTTGGCAAGTGTTACGACCCAACATCCTTAGGTCGCACAATAGGCCTATAGGGTAGACCTAAAGGAATAACTATAGACCGATCAGCTAATTAAACTACAGTTATATGCAGTCAGCATAACTTTAATTAACTTAATTATATAAAGTTAATATAACTTAAAACAACCTTATAAAAATAACTTACTATATAAAGAATTATTTATTATACTTATTAAATAGCTTAGATGGTTAATTATTAATATAATAATAAGATTAAGTATTAATATTTAAGACTATTATTTAATACCTAGCTATATAATTAAAATAACTTGCTTAATACCTTGCTTTATTATTATAACCTAACTCTTATGGTCAACGTAATGTACCTATAAGGTAGCCGGCCCTAGATTAACTATAACCTGCAGAGCTAATTAAGAACAAGTTAACGTAAATCCTTATCGATTTACATCAACCTAAAACCATAATCAATAACAATTACTAATAATTTAAGTTAACTTATAATATTTAATTAAATATATAAGTTTATATTCTTATACTTATTTAAATAGCTTAAATAGCTAATTATTAATATAAAATTAAGATTAAAATACC